>CAUYPK010006283.1:0-37295 GCA_963574355.1 Loris lydekkerianus
GATTTAAACTTAAAACATGAAACTATAAAAATGCTAGAGGAGAGTGCAGGGAAAACCCTTGAAGAAATAGGTTTAGGCAAGTATTTTATGAGGAAAACCCCCCAGGCAATTGAAGCAGCTTCAAAAATACATTACTGGGACTTGATCAAACTAAGGAGCTTTTGCACAGCCAAGAAATAGATCTCTTGAAAAGACTGATCTCAAGAACTGAGATTGAAGAAACATTAAAAAATAAATCCCAACAAAAATATGCCCTGGTCCAAACCGCTGGACCAGGACATTCTGCTGTGAACACCAGAATTCTATCAAACCTTCAAAGAAGAGCTTCTACCCCTATTGCAGAAATTATTGCAAAAAACTAAGAAGGAAGGAATCTTCCCCAACATGTTCTATGATGCAAAAATCACTCTGATACCAAACCAGGAAAAGACCCTACTAAAAAGGAAAATTTCAGACCAATTTCACCAATGAATACAGTTGCAAAAATTCTCAATAAAATCCTAGCCAAGAGATTACAGTGACACATTAAAAAAAAAATTCATCATGACCAAGTAGGTTTCATCCCAGGGATGCACAGCTGGTTTAACATATGCAAGTCCATAAATATAATTCACCATATTAACACATATCAACAGTAGCAAGAACTAAGATCATATGATCCTCTCAATAGATGCAGAAAAAGTGTTTGATTAATTAAACATACTATTCTAATTAGAACATGTAAGAATATAGGCATAGATGGCACATTTCTTAAACTTATTGAAGCCTTCTATGACAAACACACAGCTAATAATATACTGAATGGAGTAAAACTGAAAGCTTTTCCACTTAGAACTGGAACCAGACAAGGTTGACATCTATCACCACTACTATTCAACATAGTGCTGGAAGTTCTAGTCAATACATTCAGGTGAGAGAAGGAAATAAAGGGCATCCAAATGGGAGCAGAGGAGGTCAAACTCTAGCTCTTTGCTGATGATATTATCTTATACTTAGAGAACCCCAAGGACTCAACCCCCAAATTCCTGGAAGTTATCAAAAAATTCAGCAATATCTCAGGATACAAAATCAATGTCCACAAATCAGTAGCCTTTGCACATGCCAATAGCAGCCAAGATGAGAGCATAATCAAGGACACAATTCCTTCCACAGTAGCTTCAAAATAAATAGAATACCTAGGAATATACCTAACAAAAGAGGTTAAGGACCTCTATATATAAAATTACAAAACCATAAGAAAAGAAAGAGCAAATGATATTAACAAATGGAAGAACATACCATGCTCATGGCTGGGAAGAATCAATATTGTTAAAATGTCTATACTACCAAAAGCAATCTACAGATTCAATGTAATCCCCATTAAAATAACATCACCATATTTTCAAGATTTAGAAAAAATAATTCTTCATTTTGTATGGAACCAGGAAGAAACCCCTTGTAGCCAAAGGAATTCTTAATAATAAAAACAAAGCTGGGGGTATCAACCTGTCAGACTTTCAGCATACACTACAAGGCCATACTGATCAAAACAGCATGGTATTGGCACAGAAATAGAGACACTGACATTTGGAACTGAATAGAAAACCATAAGATGAAACTAACATCTTACAGCTACCTAATCTTTGATAATCCAAACAAGAACATACACTAGGAAAAGAATGCCTATTTAATAAATGGTGCTGAGAGAATTGGATAACATGTACAAGATTCAAACTGGGCTTGCACCTCTCACCACTTACAAAAATTGATTCAAGCTGGATAAAAGATTTAAATGTAAGGCATGAAACAATAAAGCCCTTGAAGGAAGTGTGGGGAATTACCTGAAGTTTTTGCTCTGGGGAAAGATTCTATGAAGAAGACTTCCATGGCAACTGAAACAACTTCAAAAACAAACAAATGGAGGCCAAGAACGATGGCTCATGCCTATAATCCCAGCACTCTGGGAGGCCAGGGTGAGTAGATTGCCTGAGATCACAGTTTTGATACCAGCCTAAGCAAGAGTGAGACCCCCCTCTCTAAAACTAGCTAGGTATTGTGGTGGGCACCTGTAGTCCCAGCTACTCAGGAAGCTGAGGCAAGAGAATCGCTTGAGCCCAAGAGTTTGAGGTTGCTGTGAGCTATGATGCCACAGCACTCTACAAACAAAGTATGACTCTGTCTCAAAAAACAAAACAAAACAAAACAAAACAAAACAAAACAAATGGAACTTAATTAAACTGAATAGCTTCTGTACAACTATGGAGAAAACAATCAAAGCAAAAGCAATCTGCAGATTCAATGAAGGGTATCTTTTCCCATTCTGACAACCTTCAGAATAATCAACATAAAAAGACCCAATAATCCCATATATCACTGAGCAAGAGATATGAATAGAACCATAGAACATTCTCTAAAGAACACAGATGACTGGCTAAAAAACATAAAAAAAATGCTCATTATCCCTAATTATTAGAGAAACGCAAATCAAAACCACCCTGAGGTGTCACCTAACCCCAGCAAGAATGGCCCACATCACAAAATCTCAAAACTGCAGATGCTGGCATAGTTGTGGAGAGAAGAGAACACTTTTACATTGCTGGTGGGACTGCAATCTAATACAACCTTTTTGGAGGGAAGTATGGAGAATTCTCAAAGAACACAAACTACACCTCCCATTTGATCCTGCAACCCCATTACTAGGCATCTACCTATTATAAAAAATTCTTTTTATCTTAAGGACATTTGCACTAAACTGTTCATTACAGCTCCATTTACAATTGCCAAAATGTGGAAACAGGCTAAATGCCCATCAACCTAGGAATGGATTAATAAGCTATGGTATATGTTTACCATGGAATACTATTCAGCCACTAAGAAAGATGGAGACTTTATATCTTTTGTATCAACGTGGATGGAGGTGTAACACATTCTTTTTAGTAAAGCATCACAAGAATTGAAAAGCAAAAATCCATTATACTGAATTCTAATATGAAGGCAGTAAATTACAAGGGGGTTAGGGGAATAAGGAAGTGTGGAGAGGAAAGGATGAAAGGGGATTGAGAGTCATACTGTGTTTCACACCTCTTGGTGGTGGGACACAATTATAAAAGGGACTTTATCTAAAACATGCAATTAGTGTAGCCTAATTCTTTGTACCCTCAATGAATCCTAAACAATAACAAAATAAAATAAATAATAAAATAAAATACAGGTACTAATGCATGCACAATTGTGTGTGTATATATGTATATGTGTATACACACACATAAATACACATGTATACAAGCAATTGTGCTTATCAGATGGCAGGTACTGCCTTGCATTAGAATTATGTTTATGATTGACATTCTGCCTAGTCCTCGAGTCTTGATGCTGTTTTTTGTATTCAAAAGTATCAGCTGAATGATCTATAAGGCTATATATATCCGGAAATACAGAATTAAAAATAAGTTTTATCAATCTCTGCCAACACTGCTGAAGTCTCCTATCACTTGGATTTTCTCTGGTTGGGCATTCTGTACCACCACTTCACTGAATTTTTCTTGCCTTGATGCCTGCCAAGCAGCTGAGTAATAAAGAATAGGCATTGACATTAGAGTGACATATTGACATACTTTTACTTTTTACCAATTGCAAAGAGCACAAAATTTTGAGCCTTGTTTTCTTTACTTGTAAAATCAAAGTAATTATATTGACTTCATAGCATTGCCATTAGGGTAAATTGAAATTATTAGGAGCTTAGCGAATGGTATTAATACTTTCCAATACTACGAGTTGTATGAACACTGTAATATGGTCTGCTTGGTGTTTCCTCTGGCCTGGTCTCCAGTCATCATATGTCTTAGCACAGTATCAATTCCCCATCTGTTAACAAACAGACTTTGCATGAAAGTGACATGTTATCACTTCACCTATTACATTATTTTTAATTCTCCACTTTACCCCTTTGTTTGAAAACTTTCTTCATCTTATTTCTCAGTAGAAGTTTCATAAGTTACAGGTAGCTCCACATAATATGAGCCGTGTCCCTGAACAAAACTGAATGGAGTGAGTATAAGTAGCTAGCTAAGCAGAATCATGTAAATTTGCAATTCAACCTAAAATTTAGTCTATCTTTAGGTAAATGGACCAGTCACCAGAACATATGGGAGTAGCTTATGACCATATTTTATATAGTGTCATAGAAAGTGGAAATTATCTGCCTATATTTAGAATTAAAATTACATATAAAACAGGCATAGAAATAAGAGCAAAAGAACAATTTGGAAAATCTAGTGGGTACTTCGATTTCTGTTTCTGGTCCTTGAAGCTTAGTTATATTCATGTATTTTGAGAGTCATTATTCACCCAGTATCTTCATATTTAGTCTCCTTTATTAGCTCAAGTCACTGCCAACAAGCTTTTGTTATTTACAACATAAAAAGTCCTTAATGGTACAGAAATGTGTTTGCCTAAGCTATTATTATTAATAATAACCATCTACAGTAACAATACTTTGTGTAAAAGTGCTCATTATTCCCCTAAATTCCAAACATTGATTGCTTAGTATATATCACCCAGTCAAATATTGTGACTGAATAGTCACAGGCGGTTTAAAAAAAAATTTGTAGTTATTTTAGTCCTGTTTCAATTAGTCAAATCATTTTCCTTGGTCAATAAAAATAACATTGACTGTTTTTGCAGGAAATTCTAGTATATTCACATTTGTTAGACTTCACTTTCTCAAAAGAAATTCTGAATGCAATTTCATTGCTTTGAATTCTGGCTTCAATAGAATTGTGGCAAATCTAAAAAATAGTGCCTTTTATAATTTCTATGCTTGGATTAACCTTTAGGAAAGGTACTGGCAATATTTTATCTTAAATACCTGGCGTCAGTACAGACCGCGCTTGGACTAAAATGTCGTGTTGAGAAAGTCCTTTTCTCACCACCATCTCTCTCCCTCATTCCAACCCACAAATAGAGTTAAAATAACAAAAAAGAAAAACAAAGAGCAATACAATTTTGGAGTATAAGAGAAATAACAAACTGTATATTCACTGTTCATTTTTGAAAGGAAAAATCTTATATTTCAAAACTACATCATTTGAGACCTATCAGATCACTCTTTTAGCTCCCACTTGATTTTTCTGGCTTTTGATCTTTACCATCTATCAGCTTTATTCTGACAATTTTGTATCCTACTGTGTAGACTTCCATTGCCTACAGATCTATAAAATTTCAGTGTCATTAGGCAAAAAGCAAAACTATTTCCTTGTGATGGCAAACAGAATGGAGGAAACAAAATTAACCCTGAGATATGGCTTCTGCTGGAAGGAATAGGTTTTATATTGTACATATAGATGCTCTGGCATGTCTGGAGGCCTGAGGAGGCAAGCCTACAGGGTCTATTTGCAGAATGACTGTATCACTTGCTGGGAAAAAACAAACAAACAAACAAACAAACAAAAAAAAAAAAACTCATTTTGAGTGAAGAGGATGTTGGATCCACAGGTTGTAATCTCTTATTCCTCAGTCATCAAAGATTGAGATGCTTATCAGTACAGTTTAGTTTCTGTCTCATTCTCATGACCCAGCTTTACATGTTTTGTATCTTCAACTTCCTAGTGCCGATAGCAGGGCCTGTGATTAAAAGCATAAAATCTGATTAACTTAAACCTCTGTGATATGTTAAAGTGCAAGGTTGAACTGCTGCAGGATATTGTGACTCAAGATGGGGAGAAGAGGATTTATCTATAGACACGAGACAAAAGGAGGATCGGTATTCAAATGTTACCTGTGATAATTGTGATATACCAAATTATTAAATTATTGAAATTAAACAGTATTCTAAAATGTTTAAATAGCTTCAGGAATATGTAACTTTTGTTTTTCAAGTTTACACAATTAAATCATTACCACATATCAAAGTTTTTCAAACAGGGTTCTACAGGCTCTTGGAAGTCAAGAGGTATATTTTTGTAAGCCTCTAGGTTATCTAAAAAATTATTCTGGGTTTTCTCTTTATCTGATTGTCTGTAAAAATTAGTGCAATCACATTTTGGATCATCTGAATGCTAAGCTTGGTCATGCAATTTTATTAACTGTATGATATTTTAATTGTGGACTAATTAAAAAAGGGAGGTAGATTAAGCATGCAAATAATGTATTTGAACTAGGTAAAAGCCAAATTATGATGCTGCACAGTCCAAATGAAAATTTCACAATAGTCTGGACAGAGAGAAGTCATAAAAGATTAAGTCACCCCAGGACACAAGGCGATATAGGCACGGTGAACGCTTTAAAGCCTCTGCACACATTAACCATAGTCGTTACCATGCTCATACTGTGAGAATAGATCTATTTCTTAGAAAACATCATCGTACATATGAAGTTAATAATGTGAATTTGAATTTTATTGGCTATATGTTTTTATTTTATTTTTAAAAATGCTAGTTTTACAGATATATATGAGCTACACTTTTATTTTCAGCTTTATTATTGCACATATATAACTGGCCTTTAAAACAAAAGTAAGCAAGCACCTCAAATTTTTTGTTCAATAACATCCATATACTGTTCAAGTTTGGGAAAAAATATCTGACAAATTGTTGTGTTGTTCTGAGAAATAGATTGTTTAAGGCATTTCAGAACCACCTAACACAGGGCCAATATCTTGGTCCCAATAAATCCAGAGTAACACTAGCCAAACTTTATGCCACCTAATTCTGCAGTTATATGAACAAAAATCTTTAAGATAAATAAATGAATAATGCCAAATATTTGTTATGAGGTTGAGCTGAGAATTCTCATTAGATTAATTTTAATATAGTTTTTAATTACTCCTTGGATCATAATTAGATAAAACAATATAACCAATACATATATATATATATATATATATATATATATATGAATATATCAGCATGCATATAATATATGCTGTCAAGCCTAGACAGTAGAGGAATTATTCCTTTATATTTGATAAAAGTGAGACTCGAGAGAAATTAAGTTGCTGAAGGTCAAATAGCAGGAGGTTTGATTGTCACTTTAAGTCTTCTAATCCCTATTTTACTGATTCTTCTACTCATCATACCAGCTCTGACTGGTATATGAGTATACTTTTCCCCTCTATTCAAAAATTAACTTAGTGTAAACAAATTGAACATTGCTCAGAATCTTCTCTGCATAGCAAAAAGTATGATCTGTACTTTAAACAGGTACCACTGACCTACCACAGTACTGATGTTGAGTCTTTCTAGTTCATCAAATAGGTTCACATTTATCCTACCATTTTTCTTGACTTTGAAGATAAATGGCACAAAAGAGGGCTGCCTAGAAAGGATTCAGCTATGTAATATGAAAAATAAGGACATATATGGCTGGATACTTTCCAGAAAGCCCTCGTGTTTTTAAATCTACAAGGACATTAAAAATATGCCCTATCAGACTGTAAGCATCAAACATTACATGAAAGAATTTTAGTTATTACAAGCAAAATTGCCACAGTAAAACCTTGGGATATTAGCAATTCAAATTAAAATTATTTATTCAAATAAGTAATTCTTCTTAAAGATGTAATGATTCTTCCTTTATCTTATTTTATGTTGGTTTTTGCATGTAGGGCCTTTCCAAAAGATGCTTTACTTGAGTTGAAAAAACTAGACTTTTTCAAGGTAGTCACAAGTTTATAAAGATGTTCAAATAAATTGTAAATATATCTGCCTTTTTCCTTCACTCATTGACTGAAATAATTTATGAAGCAATTTCAACAGATCTGAAAAGTTTAACTAAAAATAGTAGTTAAGTTCATGCCCCAAATACTAACATTATCAACTTTATTATAAAACAAACTAGCACAATTGAATAAACGGGAAAGAATATAGTTTCCAATACTTTCGTGACAAAAGCAAGGCTGAAGAAAATAAAAAATAAGGAATTACTCTGGGTTTTCAAACACCAACATAACCAACATACTAACATCTTAAAAACCTCCTTTCCTCCTATTAAAATGTAATTGACACCCTTGATTTTAGGCCTATTTTAGTCCAGTGTATAGAATCCTAAAGCAAAAAATCCTAAATTGGGAGTTTTCAGCAATTAAAGATTTTTAGATATTTGATGCCATTTACAGCTATCACTTGCATTTTAACAATGTGAGTCTCTAATACTGTTAAAGTTGTATTGTCACACTTCATCATAAGAAACATATGGAGCATGTTACATTTGTTTCTGAGACAAATAAAATTGAGATGAATAGAAGCTTGCAATACATGTTTCCTTACATTTATTTAAAAAGAAAAAAGACTTTAAACACATTGAATAAGTTTTTAATATTCATACTTTTATTTAGATGGAGTCAGTGTAAAGAGAGATATTATTAATTAAAATAGCACTTTAAAAGGAAGACAAATAACAAAGACAGAAGTACTCTTCTTTACCAAAATTAAACATTTAAAAAATATCTTTGATGCCATTAACTAAAGTTGTGTACCATGTGGGGGAAAGAAACAAACGAGGTTGTTACTAATGTATGGGTGGGGAACTAAGAACTCTCACACATTTCTATAGGAATGTAAGTTTCAATGTACTAAAAATTTATACATGACCATTCATGTGTGAAACTTTCTCTGAACTCTTAAGACCTCTCAGTAGCAGCAATTGCAGGGGGCATATATTAAGCTGGCACAATCAAAGTAACTGAATAGTGCCCAGGGTAAAAAGTATTTCAGGAAGTCCAGACTTTAATGACTAAATGGTCAAACATTTCAAGTTTATTCCATTTATTGTTTTTCCCTGTTCCACCATGGGATCAGAGCACAGAAAAAATGTATATAGCATTATGAAAGTAGAGAAGGGGTATCTGAGTTAAGAGTTATATCTTACTCTGTGAGCAGCTACTCACCCCTGGAAAAGATTTAACTCATTTCTCCTATGGGAACTCGATCCTTTCTCTGTTCCTTCTGCATCAACTGCTGAAGTGTCTGAAATTAATATGTTAATACAGTGTTTTCTCTTAGTAGAGAAATGTATGGAGATCTTTTAGGACAATTAGCCAATTCTCTTTGTTGTCTAGGCTTCCTATCTGTTGGTGTGGTTGATACTCTGAGACTCATCAGAATCCTTCTAGACTTTAGAGTCTTTACCACCTTGAACCCAAGAAACCCTGTCTTAATTCTGACACATTTCCTGCTTTCTCTACTAGGTTTCATGGAAACCCCTGGATCTCTTTCATGTCTGATGAAAATTATAGAAAAATGAGGGAGGAAACCTTCAGATCCTCTTTTTTATTAAATGTAATATCACCATTCCTGCTCTACTATAGCTACCTCACTTTTGTGTTGGGAAGTTGGGAAGGTATTTTTTTCCAGGATTTCCACAGGGTAAAAAGGATTTTTATAATAAAAACTATGCTTTTAGATTCATATTTCTGTTTAAAAATTATTATTAATACTATTTCATCCCTCTCTATTCATTCTCCTCCCCTCAGTTAAACCCAAGACAGGGATTTCATGGGTGTAGGAACTGAACGCTGTTTTAATGATGCATACGGTATCTTCAATACATCCTCAGCCTCTTTGGGTCCTTTCACAGTCCTCTTAGCATTGGAAAGTTTTTTTCCGATTCCCTTAAATCATATTTTCTTTCCTCTGTAACCTGTAGATTGTAGTAAAGTTCTACGTGCAGATACAAAGTTTGTTATTTATGTGTAAAGGAAAGTTTTCAAAACTTCATTATTAAGAAAAAATCATGGTTAAAGGAATATTGTCTTCATTTCATCCTAAAAAATAAAATTTTTAATATAAAGATGAGTAATGGCTTTTTTTCACAGATGGTGTCCAATGCTCACCAGAAGCAATGACAATGAATTCAATTGAGTCAGTAAATGAAGAATAAATCTGTTAGACTTTCAGAAAATGCAAAATGTGAGAGATAGTATTTTAAAACAATATTATTAAAATTGTATAAAGTAAAATTTAAAAATATGTTTACATTATTTGCTTCAGTGTTCCTACCAAAGCATTTAAACATGTGTGTAAAATATACATATATGAATACCTTCATTGTACATTGTTTATGATAATATTGGACACTATTTTTTCAAGTTCTTTAAAGTATGATGTTAGTGCTTTGATGGGGATTGCATTAAATCTAAATTGCTTTGGGTAGTATGTACATTTTAACAGTGTTTATTCTTTCAATCCATGAGCTTAGTATGCTCTTCCTTTTGTTAACATCTTCTGCTGTGTTTTTTCTTAGGGTTTCATAGTTGTCCTTACAGAAATCCTTCACATCCCTTGTTAGATATATTTCCAGATATTCCATTTTCTCTAGAGCTACCATGAAAGGCATTGAGTCTTTTTAATTAATTATTTATTTATTTAGAGACAGAATCTTATCTTGTCACCCTTGGTAGAGTGGCATGGCATCATAGCTCAGAGCAATCTCCAACTCTTAGGCTCAAGTGATCCTTTCACCTCATCCTCCCAAGGAGCTGGGACCACAACACCCAACTACTTTTAGAAACAGGGTCTTACTCTGGCTTAGGCTTGTCTGGGATTCCTGAGCTCAAGCAATCCATCTGCTTAAGCCTTCCAGAGTGGTAGGATTACAGGTGTGAGCCATTGCGCCTGACCAGGTATTGAGTCTTTGGTGGTGTTCTCAGCTTGATTTCTTTTTTAAATTAAATCATAGCTGTGTACATTAATATGATCATGGGGCATCATACACTAGTTTTACAGACTGGTTGACACATTGACATCACACTGGTTAACATAGCCTTCCTGGCAATTTCCCAGTTATTGTGTTAAGACATTTACATTCCACATTTACTAAGTTTCACAAATACCCTTGTAAGATGCACTGCAAATTATTATTGGCATATATGAAGGTTACTGATTTGTGGGCACTGATTTTGTATCCTGAGATGCTGCTATATTCCTTGATCACTTCTAAGAGCTTTGTTGTTGAGTCCCTGGGGTTTTCAAGTATAATATCATGTCATCTACAAAGAGCAAGAATTTGACCTCCTTTGTTCCCATTTGTATACCTTGATTTTCTTTTCTTGCTTGATTGCAATGGCTAGGACTTCCTGCACTGTGTTGAAGAGCAGTGGTGATATTGGTCATTCTTTTCTAATTCCAGTTCTAAAGGGAAATGCTTTCAGTTTTACTCCATTCAATATGATATTGGCTGTGGGTTTGTTATACATGGCCTCTATCAGTTTAAGAAATGTCTCATTTATGACTATTTTCTTAAGTGTTTTTGTCAGTAAGGGATGCTGGATTTTGTCAAAAGCCTTTTCTGCATCAATTGAGAGAATCATATAGTCTTTGTTTTTATTTTATTTGTGTGGTGAATTACATTTATGGATTTACATATGCTGACCCAATCTTACATCCCTAGGAAGAAACCCACTTCATCATTATGTACATATATTTTTTATTTTTTCATTTGTACTTTTTATGATCATGGAAATGAATACCATATTTATTTCAGGATAATGATAAAAAGAACAGTTAAAACATAGTAACATGATAGTGCTATTGGCATGTCAAGTACATATACATTATACAGTAGACCATCAATAGTAATAAAGTAGTACTGTTGATATGAATACTATTGATATTGTTGTTTTATTTGCATTCACTTTTTAGAGGATTTAATACAGAAGTGCCAATGAGTCCTACACATATGGATTTTAACTTCACTCTGTATATGAGATTAACTAGCCAGTATCATAAAAACAGTGTGAGTGTGTACTAAATATTTTTCCTTGAAAAAGAAAACCCTCAACATTGTGTAATGTCAGATTATGTAATCTAATTCTCATTGTAATTTCGTGAGGAAGACTGAGCATTGGTTTTGTTCCCAAGATCCCTGTATAATTTTTTATGTGAAGGTGTATTCTGTTTGCTCGGATCTTATTGAATATTTTTGCATCAATGTTTACTAATAATATTAGCCTATAGTTTTCCTTTTTGTTGAGTCCTTTTCTGGTTTTTGAATCATGGTGATATTTGCTTCTTATAATGTGTTGGGGCAGGATTCCTTCCTTCTCTATATTTTGGAATAGGTTATGCAATATAGGTACTAGTTTCCCTTTGAAGGTTTGGTAAAATTCTGATATAAAACCATCTGATCTAGGGCTTTTCTTTTTTGGAAGATTTTGTGTTGTTGATGCATTTCAGTGCTTGATATAGGTCTATTCAAAAGTTATGATTCTTTCTGGTTGAGTTTGGGAAGGTGGTGGCTTTCTATGTATTGGTCCATTTCCCCTACATTTTCAAATTTCTGGGCATAAAGATTTTTGTAGTACTTGTTTAGTATTTTTGTATTTATGTGGCTTCTATTGTTATTTCCATGACTCTATGTGGGTATAAAGATTTCTGTTGGTGTTGAGTTCAACTTTTATTCCACGGTGGTTATAGAAGATACAAGGAATAATTTATATTATTTTGAATTAATTGAGGTTATATTTGTACCCCAAGACATGATCAATTTTTGAAGATTATCCTTGGGCTGATTAAAATAATGTGTTCTCAGTTTTATTAGGATAAAATATTCTGTGATGTCTGTTACATCTGTTTGTTCTAGGATCACATTTACGTCCATTATTTCTTCACTTAGTTCCTGCTTGGAGGATCTATCCAGTACTGTCAGAGGGGTGTTAAATCAAAACTGCTCTGAAATATCACCTAACTCCAGTGAGATCAGCCCATATCACACAGTTCCAAATCTGAAGATGCTGGCGTGGAGGTGGAGAGAAGGGAACACTTTTGGACTGCTGATGTGATTGCAAAGTAATACATCCTTTATGGAAAGAAGTTTAGAAAATTCTCAAAGTATTCTCAAAAAAGTCAACCTTCCATTTGGTCCCTCAATCCCATTACTGGGTATCTACCCAGAAGAACAAAAATCATTTTACCACAAAGACATTTGCATCAGAACATTTACTGCAGCTCAATTCACAATTGCCAAAATATGGTAGAAAGCCAAGTGTCCATCAATCCATGAACGGATTAACAAACTGTATATATATGTACATAATTTTATTTTAAAAAATAATTTTTAGCCAGGCACAGAGTCTCATGCCTATAATCCTAGCACACTGAGAGGCCTAGGTTGGTGGATCTTCTGAGCTCATCAGTTCGAGACCAGCCTGAGCCAGAGCAAGACCTCATCTCTAAAAATAGCCAGGCATTGTGGCAGGTGCCTGTAGTCCCAAGTACTTGGGAAAGCTGAGGCAAGAAAATTGCTTAAGCCCAAGGGTTTGAGGCAGCTGTGAGCTGTGATGCCATGGCATTCTACCAAGGGCAATAAAGTGAGAATTTGTTTCAAGAAAAAAAAAAAAAAAACAAAAAAAATACATTAATTTTTAATTAAAATCAAACTGTATACATTTATGGGGTACAGTGTGATGATTTGATATACAATGTGGAATAGTTAAATCAAACTGATTAAAATATTCATCACCTCACTTATTTCTTGGTAAGGTATCTCAAGAATGAGAAAAATAGTATCCAATGTACTCAATGCTAATAAGAAACCAATATATAAACAACCACACACTTACATGAAAGAAGAAACACAATTATAGTCCAGCAAGAGAAAGGGGAAAGGAGTGAAAGGGGAGAAAAGAGAGAGAGGAGGGGAGAGGAGAAAGGTTGATTTGTGGGATCTCACATAATGTGCACATTGTGAGGGTGTTCAGCATGTCCCATGGGTTAAAGGCTCAACTATAACTTGAATCTTACCTTAGAAATGAAAACAATGTAACCTACACATTTTTACCCTCATATTAATCTGATAAAAAATTGGAAACAATTCAAATAGCCATCAACTAGTAACTAATTATCATTTTATATCCATGGAATGCAATAACACACAGTAATTATAAAAAATGGACCAGATAACCAGAAAAATGTTCATTTAAAAAGCAATTTTCTAGCTGGGCATGCTGGCTCATGCCCAGAATCCTATCACTTTGGGAGGCTGAGGCAGGTGGATTGCTCAAGTTCAGGAGTTTGAAGCCAGTCTGAGCAAGAGCAAGACCTCTTCTCTACTAAAAATAGAAAATCTAACCAGGCATGTGGCAGGCATGTGTAGTCCCAGCTACTTGAGAGGCTGACATAGGAGGATTGCTTGAGCCCTAGACTTTAAGTTTGCTGTGAGTTAGGACTCCACAGCTCTCTACCCAGAGTAACAAAGTGACAATATGTAAAAAACTTAGTAAATATTAAAAAAAAAAGTCAAAAAACTTGGTAAATATAAAAAATTAAAAAAATACAAAGCAAATTTTGCAAAATGTATGTAATATGCCTATGTCTCTGGGTATTGTTCCATGTTATGAAGTCTGCTAATTAAACTCGTGAACTCATCCTAGAAAACATGCTACATACCTTGTTGCTGAATATTACCACAGTCACCTTCAAAGTACTCCTCTTGGTGATCTGGTGTCCACAATGATATTCAGCAGTGAGGTATGTAGCACTTTTTTTAGGGTGAATTCATAAACTTAATTGTAAGACCTTGTATGGATTTTATAACATTTTAATTTTTTAATTCAGAAAAAATACAGATACAGAGAAGTAACAGAATATTTCAAACCACCAGGCAGTATCCCACTACTAAATTACTAGTAGTATTCTTATTAAACACAGAAAGAAATGTATAAGGCTTATTATAGCTGTTAAATGATATTATTCAGAATGCATCAGATGATGTAGTGAAAAAAAAAATTAGAAGGCAAAATGTGTAAAATAAACTATCAGTACTTATAAATTATATTTGTTTGTAATTCTTCATTCCATTAATAAACAAACTGTTATGACTGAAAAGAGTTCAATAAATGGTTAGTTATGAAACAAGAATATAAAAATCAATAGCTACCCTGTAAAAAATGGGATAAGCAATTACAACATCAGTGAGCTACTCAAATGTCAAAAGGATCTACAAACTACTAAAGAACAAAATTAAGATAAAATGGAAAAGTTTGGGAGAAGAAATGATAGTATTTTGCATAGAAATATTAGTACATGAAGATAAAATATAAAACATTCCATGTTAGCAAATATGAATTTGTTAGATTGAAATGTCAATTAAAATATTGATGAACATTTGGATTGTTTTCAAATTAATTTAAAGATTATATATACTTCCAAACAATATCAGAGTAATGTGTCTAAACATTTGAAAAATTAATCAACCTCTAGTGTAAGTCAATAATTTTTCAGTATGTAAATAAAGTTTTCATGGATTTGACCCTTTTAAAATCAATCCAACTCTTTTCCTCTCACCTCTCCTTTCCTCAGGCACAAGGTTATTCTTTACAAAGTAATAAATAACAACTTATCCACTGTATTGGAGAACCTAGGATACATTTAGAATATAAATAATAACATTAAGTCTTGTGGGAGGTTAGTTCTGTGATAAGCACTTTACATGCACTGTCTCATTTGATCGAGTTAAAACTCCTGCAATATAGACAATGGTAATTATCATTATTTTTGAGATTAGGAAACACTCATGTGTCTGATTCTAAATGCCAGGGCAGTAGTTGGTAAATATTGACTATCTCTTGGAGAAGAGAGAAACAAAGTGTTTCCAGGAGCAGGGAGGAGCGAGGTGAAAAGGCAATGTTTTTCACTGCAAAAGGTGCTGTTATATAACCACATTTCCACGTTTATATAACCTTACACTTTTCTTGGAGGTAATAATTTCTGTCTCCATTTATTCCGACTCATCCATGTGATTTTTTACTGGACCTTTATGCAATTTAAAATCTCTGGTTTTCTCTTCCATAAGATAAATTTTATGTAGAAAAATTTTTATCCTTTTTTCCCTGGAGTCCTTCTTTCTGGAGACTTATAGCCTCCTCTTCCAAAATGGACTATTTACTCTCTGGGCCTATTGCAAAGTTGTCATCCTGCTACTTTGTGTTTGTTTAGTGACAATACAGGTTTTCTTGGTATCTCATTTCTCTTTTGTTCTTGGCACATCATTGACTTTGGTGCATGACATTGTCAGATAAATGGAGAGGCTGCACGGTGGATTACATTCATAGTACCCAAAGACGGGTAAGATCACTCTGCGTTCAGTCAACCTAAGACAGGGACCAAACCATTGGTGTTTGTATCCCCATGACGGGTAAGACTGAAACTGCAAGAGCAGGCAACCTAAGACAGGGGCTATGTTTATCCGCCATACAAAAAACAAAAGAGGGAATTGTTGGGGCCCTGCCATGTGCCTGAGGCCTAGTGCAAATTCCGGAGCCTGACTAGAAGTAGATCCATCAAGCTACTTCCGCGTAGCAACGACTCAGCAAGGCCCGGCCTGAAACTGCCTCTACCTAGATACAGCCAACATGGTACCATGCCATTGGCCCAACCCTGTCACGCACCTCATCCCCTGCCTTCTTTCCCCGCCCCTTCCCCACGCTCTATATAAGAGGCTGCTTGACGCAATAAAGTTGAGTTCCTGCTTAAAAAATAAATAAATAAAATTAAATTAAAAAAAAAAAAAAAAAGAGAGACTTGGAAGCAGCATATGTAATGGGGAAGGGACCTTGCCAGGAGCAG
The DNA here is from genome assembly GCA_963574355.1 of Loris lydekkerianus. Lineage (NCBI taxonomy): Eukaryota > Metazoa > Chordata > Mammalia > Primates > Lorisidae > Loris > Loris lydekkerianus. The sequence continues at coordinate 16,539 of CAUYPK010006283.1, forward strand.
GCCTGTTTTCCAGAATGAAGAAAAGATGAGCCCAGCTAAGCTTAGATAGTGCAGACTCTGCTAAGAGCTTTTTGGTTTTATTTCCATTTATTTATTTATTTATTTATTTATTAGCTAGCCAACTTTTGCAGACTATCTGTTAAGAGTCTGGCCAGGTACTGTGGTTCACTTCTATAATCCTAGCACTCTGGGAGGCCAAGGCAGGTGGACTGCCTGAGCTCACAAGTTCAAGACCAGTCTGAGCCAGCGCAAGACACTGTCTCTAAAAAATATCCAGCCATTGTGGCAGGTGTCATGGCAGGCTTCTGTAGTCCCAGCTACTTGGGAGGCTAAGGTAAGAGAATTGCTTAAGCTTAAGTGTTTGAGGTTGCTGTGAGCTGTGACACCATGGCACTCTACTCAGGGTATTTGAGACTCTGTCTCAAAAAAAAGAAAAGAAAAGAGTTTTATGCACATTGTCCTATTGACCCACCTAGTAACCTGTCACATGGGGCAGTGGTACAGAGATGGACTATTTCCACTCAATATTACTCCCCCTTCCTTCTTAGCAAGGACCCCAAGTTTATATGGACACATGGCTGTTGGAATAAAGACTACATTCCTCAGAATTTCTTGTGCTAGTTTGGGCCAAGTGACAAATTCTGTCCAAAGATCTCTAAGCCAAAATGGTATGTATAACTTCCAGGAAGGGTCTTTTTTTTTTTTTTTGCAATTTTTGGCTGGGGCCGGGTTTGAACCTGCCACCTTCTGTATATGGGGCTGGTGCCCTACTCCTTTGAGCCACAGGTGCTGCCCCAGGGAGTGTCCTTTAAAGAAAGGCCCACTGTACTCCTTAGTCCTTTCTGCTGACCAGAAAGAGGGTTGATGGCTGGAGTTTGGCAGCCATATTGGGCCACGAGGTGAACCCTTCCTGCTAAGGATGGCAGAACAGCAAGAGAGAAGGGGCCTGGGTCCTTGCAAATTGTAAAACCACCCTGCCAGTAGTCTTTTCCATAAAAGAGAAGTAAACTTTTTTATCCTTAAAAAAAAAAAAAATGTTACAATACATGTTTTAGAGCCCTGGGCTCTCTCTGGATAGCTCTCTGCTATTAGGGAAGGTTATTAACACCTACTGAGGGTCTACCACTTGCCGGCATACTATATACCTTCTTTAATTAAATTTAGTGTGATTTAGCTTAATTTAATTTCCCCCAAGAACCCTATAGTGTTAGTGTCATTATCCCCATTCTACAAATGAAAAAACTGAGGCTCGGAGAGGTAGAAGAACTTATCTAAGTCACACAAATAGTAAACGGCAGAGCCTAACTCCCCACCCACTATTCTCTACCCACTATACCCTGCCTTCTCCCCAGCCCTGGGTGTGTTTGCTTTTGCTTCTGAACAGAGGTTTGTCTTACTTCCTTCCAGCCTCGTATTTGAGATGAAGTTCCATTTCCCAGGGGTTTGAAGGAAAACTTCAGTTGTGTTTTAATATCACTAAATTATTTTCTTTCTCTACTTAAGGAAAAAAAAAAAAAAGTCCACCGTCAGCTGTAATAAATCCAAGTCAATTACCCTGATTACAGTGATTACTGGTCATGCCAGCCTAATTGGCTTCACCCAGCATTTTCATTAAGAACCTGCCTCTTCAAAGGTTTATACTCAGACACATTTTTACTTGGAGCTGAAATTTGGCTTTAACGGCCAAATGGGGAACACCGGCGCCAGAGGTGCTGTGCTGCCACAGAAGGAAAAGCCCAGCACCAGAGCAGCCTCTGAGCCTCGGGTCTGTCTGGACAAGTGGTCACTACGGTGCATCTGTCTCCACGTGGACCTGTGTCTTGTTGGGACAGGGCCTGGGCTAGTTAGGTGGCAGCATGGCCACGGGCTGGCCTGAACCTGGCTCCAGCCAGGGTTCTGGCAGCTCATCTTGTTGCAAAAATAGCCCATTGGGGGACCAAGCAGCACCCAGGAGGTGCTCGGCGAGTGCTGGTTATGGGGTGTGTGGCAGAGGGGGGCAGCACAAGGAGTCAGAAGACCTAACCACCCCGTGTATGGTCTGGGCAGGGCACTTGACCTTTCTAAGCCTCAGTTTCCCCATCTTGGATACTGGTTGTCATGAGGTTCAAATGAGGTCAAAGGTGGAAAGCAATTACAGGAGGGGCTGCATAAATGTGTCTCTGGTGTGGCTCCCAGGTGTCATTTCCCTCTCTCCAGTGGAAGCATGGATAGGTTGGTTCTCTGGGCCCACAGAGACACAAACCCAAGTACTGCTCTACTGACCTGTGACAGGCCATTTCCAGTGGCAGCATGCGCCTCAGCCTCCTGTAGGCAGAGGGACAGGGCACTTTCTCTGGGCTGTCCTAGGTTGAATCCTGCCCCTCCACTTATTCCCCATGTGACTCTGGGACCATCACTCGTTCCCCTGAAATGCAGGTGGTAACTGTATGAGGTGCAGGCTGGCACAAGTATGCTGTCGACAAAGCAAGCCCATGAATTTTACCAAAGGGTAATCTTGAAAAGTTCAGAGAAACTGGCAGGTGGATGTGAACTAGCAGGCTGGCAGCTGGACTGTGCAACATTTTGCCAGCCCTGGTGATCACCTGTGAAGGAAGAATAAAAATCACTCCATGTAGGACTAGTCCAAAGATGGCTTTCCAGGGGCTTACCAGAGACCCTGCTAGAGGTGCTTGTCTGGGTCCCTCAGCTCTCCCCACCACGGGCCCCACCTGCCACATTGCTGCCGTTTGCCCCAGCCAGCATTGGCGTACACAGGGATGGGGGTACATTACGGCATTACTTTTTGGGATAAGACAGAGATGGCCTTGGCCCATGGTGTTTGCAGAGAGGTAGAAGGGGTAGCCCCAGCAGAAAGGCTCCTTCCATGTAGCAAAGATGCAGGGCGGCTGCCAGGAAACCCAGGGAACAGGGAGGCCCCCCCTCTTCTCCTCGTGTCCCCTGTGCCCCTGCCTCAGGTGTGTGTCTCACACTTAGAGATGCCAGCATGAGTGAGCTGTGGAGCAGTGCATGGGACATGAACCCTCGCTCTGCACACACCAGCAGGGGCAACTTGATGGGCTTCCCTGGGCCTCAGTCTGCTCACCTATAGAATGGGATAACAAGGCCCACCTGGCAGGGCCATGATCTGGTCTGAACAGGGCTGTGAGCTTAAGGAGGCCACGGTGCTGGCGTGTAGTAGGTTCCTGGTAAACCGGCCAAAATCAATAACTGGCGCTTCCAAGGTCCTTGGTGGCCACTTGGTCCTGCCCTGTCATTGAACAGACACAGGTCCAGGCAACTGAGTGTATGCTGGAACCCCGCTGGCCTTGGGTGGCTGCATCCCCAGCCAGGCCTCCACTCTTCTAGCTTAGCCCCCACCTGCGGCCCTCGGGCTCTGGCCACTCTCACTCACCCAGACCTCCTAGCAGCCGCTCTTTAGGGCCCACGGCCTGATTTGTCTTCCTGAAATGTCTTTATTTTAAATCCCCAGTGGTTCTCCAACCCTTCAGATTCTACTCTGCAAACTGTTAGTTAAGGCCTCACCCATGGATCTCTCCTCCAGCCCTGCCCCTCATTTCCCTGACACGAGTTCCCTGCAGCAGTGAAAGGATCTCTCAGGAGCTTCCCGAACCCCAGGCCCTGGCTCAACCACCTGGCTGAAGACCAATGTGCCCTGGGTTAGGACAAATTTACCTTAGTCCTGGACAAGGCTTGGCCTGGGGGCAGAGGATGGGGAGGAATACTTCAGGGTCCCCCACCACCCTCCGTCCCCACACACTGCCCTACTGAGCCCTGCAGCCTGGTTGGTGTGGACTGGCCAGGAAGGCCCTATCCCCACATCCCAGCATACTGTGACGGGCCAGAGCCTCCGTTTCCCCAGGGGCCTTGCAGCTGAGAAACGTTTCTCTGGTGGGAGTGAGCAGAGCCTGGAGAAGGGCTCCTAGTCCCTACCCCCTCACTCACTCCAGCCTCCCTGCTTCTCCTGCCCCCCTTGCCTCAATCAAGCTCCCCATGGCTTTGCTCCATCCCTCCTGCTCACTGGCTGTGCCCCCCTCTGGCTGAGCAACTGTGATGGCTCCTGCCCAAAATAGATGGGAGACAAAACTCAAACCCCTCCCCTGATCCCAGCCCCACCCCCATCCAGTCTCTTGCTTTCTCTCCTACACACATCATTCTTACCTCCTTCCTGCCCACCTCAGCTCCCCAAGGGACCCCCTGCACACCCCCCACAGGCCAGCTGGGGATTGTGGGAGGCAGTGACTGTCAGAGCAGCTGCCACTGAGGGGGGCCCAGGGGAAGAGATGCTCTGGCAGCACAGCCCAGGGCTCAGGGGTTCTGCCTGGCACAGCCTGGCTATAGATCCTTGGGTCACCAGTGGCCACCAGGAGCGTAAGCCAGGTGGTTTGCAGAGGCCCTGCTCCAGCATCTTCAGAGCACACTCTAGAAGGATGGGCCTGGATCTGGGGACTAGGCAAATCCCTGGCGTACCTGCTGGCCACCTGGCTGTTAGCGATAACAACAGCCCCACACTGTTCTGAGAAGGCGGGCACCGTGGAGACCGGCTCCGCGCACACTGCCTACACTCTTCACAGAGCCCCTGGAGGGGGTCCTCCTCTTTGTAAAGGCACAGAGAGGTCAAGTAACTTGCCCAAGGTCACAGAGGAGGTGAGCAGAAGATCTAGGACCCTGACCTTGCTCTCTAGGCTGTGGGAGCCCTTTTCCAGCCCTCTCTGGCTCATCTGTATGGACCACGCTGTCTCCTGCATTGCTTCTCTCACCATCCTTGTCCTCTGCTCCCTGTGAGCCCCATGTCCCCTACTGTGCCTGCTGCTGATTCCCAGACTCTACGTCCAGTGTCTCCTTGGAGCCCCCTGAGCTTGGGGTCTGTCCCCTGGCAGCAGGACACTCCCTGTGGCCAAGTCTGAACCACTAACCTTCCCACCCACTCCTCATCCTGTCCTTTCTAGCCCCATGTGTGGCATCCCCTCTGGCTGGGAACTCCCCTCCCACACACAACCCCCAACCCATCACCTGCTCCTCCCAAATTTGCCTCTTGAATTTGAAGGCACTTTCTCCTGTTCTCGCTCTCACCTTCGGGTCTCTCCCCACTTGCTGCTCTGTTCTGCCTGCAGCCCCTGCTGGGGTGGCCCCTGGGGCCCCAGCACAGACAAGACCTCAGCTCCTGGCTCAGGGTGCGCACGGCCTGCCTATCCAGACCTCTACTTTCTAGACCTGCTCTGGCCTCAGCGGCCTCCCTCCAACAGCAAGCCCTGGGTCCTGGCTGGGCCTGGCCGACATATGGCCTCTTGCACCTGTGCCTTTGCCCAGGCAGCTCCCCTTCCAGCCACCACCCTCCCATCCATCTGTCCCTTTTCTGGGCCAACACCTGTACAACTTTTAAAATTCAGCTGGGGGGCAGTGCCTGTGGTTCAAAGGAGTAGGGCTCTGGCCCCGTATGCCAGAGATGGCGGGTTCAAACCCAGCCCCGGCCAAAAACTGCAAAAAAACAAATAAAAAACAAAACCTCAGCTGGAAAGTGCCCCCCACGGGGCCTGGCCAACCCTCCTCCCTTTCCTGGCTACTGCCAAGGTATGTCCTTACAACAGGAAGCAGAACAAAGGGGAGTCTCTGGGTCCGGTGCTTTGGCATTACAGGAAGGGGTCTGGGCCAAGCTGTCTGGCCTTAGTCCTGTGGGCACTGTTTCTGGGCCAGGCATCACAGTGTCAGGGCTCAGACTGCCAGGCAGGCCGTGCCACCACGTGGTCCCAAGACTCCCACTGGTTCTTCTCTCTCCCTGGCCCTTCCTCCCTCCCCTTAGCTCCTAAAGTCAGCCCACTACGCGCTTCCCTGCACTTATGGTACCGAAGCCCGAGGCTCAGTGTTCAGGGTTCAGGGTGCCTCACGGTCTGGCTCTGGTCCTTGTTCCAACCTTGCCCACCACTCCCCGCCATAGTGATGCTAGGAGGGCCTTGCCTGCCTCCCCTCATCCATGTGTAGGGTCCCTGCTCGGCATCCTGGGGACCCTGAGGCAGGCAAGGAGGATCCATGTTAATGTAATGTATGACAGAGTGAGTAGATAGATAAATGGGGTAAGGGGACGACTGAATTCAAAGACAGCGCCATGAGAAAGTGGACCGAAGACTTGAATGAGTATGTACGTGGTGTACTCCGGAGGCATCCCAGTCAGTGGAGAGCGGGCAGGCCAAAAGGTGTGACCTCTCTCTCCTGAGCTGACATGTGTGTGTGTCCCACTTCTGTCTTTTTTATTTTGAAGGCAAAAATCACGTTACAGAGAATTTGGAAATTACAGAAAGTTACAAAGATGTTAAAATCATTTATAGTTACACAGTTCAGAATTAATTATGGTCAACATTTTGTTGTATTTCTTTTCATATTATATATTTCATATTCAAAAATATTTTCCTCTGGTTATTTCCCTGAAACTTATACCATGTTGTGTATGGAATTGTGTGCCCATCCTTATTTATTTACATATCTGTGAATCTATTTACTTGTTTATCTTAACATTGTATCATGAGTGTTTTCATACATGAATATTCTTCCATTTGTGAACTTAGATTTCTCATGCCTTTGTTTATTCAGCAAATACGTGTCCAGAGCCTTCTATGTATGTACCAGGCACTGATAACACAGCAATAAATAAAACAGATGTAGTCCCAGCCCTTAAGCAGGTTCTGATTTGATGGGAAAGCTGAGCAGTAAATAAGTACAGTAGAGCGTCTGTAAGTTGACCACTCAACAGACTGGTCAACAGAGAGAGGTGGTCAACATAAGGAACTAGGCCTTAGTTTGTGCTGATTGTGCTGATACGGACGTGTGGTGCATGTCTGGTCTAGATTAGGTCAATTTTAGGAGGTGGTCCGTGTAGGGAGGGGGTCGGCTATGTAGGTTCTACTGCGATTTGAAGAGTCAAGTGCTGTGAAGGAGAAGGGTAGTTGCTCTAATACAGATAGCAGGACTGCCTGGCCAGGAGATTTGCAAGGAACAGATGCCAGAATGGAGATCTGAAGACTCTGCAGAAGTATCTAAGTCAGTTGTGGCTGGGGGTAACATTTTAGGCTGAAGGTAACATTTTAGTGCTCCTACGTCTGGTAGGGGTACTAAGAGAAAGGGAGAGAAAACCATTATGCTTAACATAGGAAAAGGCTACTTCTTCCCTAGAGTAGCCCTGCAGGGATGAATTTCTGATGTCCACACTCCCCAACTCATTCCCTGGCCCAGGGAAGCCCTGTCTGTCATTCAACAGCCTCTTAGACCTGAAGACCGGGGATATTTTGCCCATGTTGGGAATGGGGTAAGAGTGGGGCACTGTTGTCCCTTTGTCTAGTGGGCTCCCAGATCCATCTGTGAGAGCATAGACCCAGCTATAAGTCCCATAAAGAACAGGCCAAGAGCTTATCTAGCCAGGAGGCTAAGACAACCATCAACGCCTATTATTAGACCACACCTTCAAAGCAGGGCAGGTGCGCCCGCTTGGACCCTTGCCCTATCTGATGCTTATGCTGAGAGAGGAAATGCTGTGGGTGTGATATTCCAAAGGATTGTGATTAGAGAGGAAGCTCCTCTGATGCCAGTATCACTGTCTACACCTCTTTCTGGCACTGAGAGGGGAAGATTCCATGGGTTTCCTCACCCACATGCCCAGCCTGGAACTGCCTGCTCTATCTTGATGGTACCTGGACTCCCTTGATATCATTTGCATCTGAATTGAACCTTTGTTTCGGGAAGTCTTCTTTCCCAGGCCGTCTGTGTGTGTGTGTGTGTGTGTGTGTGTGTGTGTGTGTATGTGTGTGTGTGTGTGTGAGAGAGAGAGAGATAGAGAGAGAGAGATCAGGAAAACTGTCCTCCAGCTTAGAAGCCTATTTTCTGGAAGTTCCCCAACATGGCAGGCTCCCAGCTAAGTGGGCTGACTTTGTCCTGCTTCACTGCAGAGTAGGAGGTGGGCTTGGCTAGCTCCATGTGTGACAGCTCCGGGTTGCCTCCCACAGTCAGTTTCCATTCCAAATGGATCCAGAGTTGGGGTGGGCTTGGTCTGGGGCAATGCTGTGATTGGGCTAAACCAGCCATGACAATCTGATTCCACTTGGCCAGGCCCTTGTTTTCTCAAGGTTGCCCATGCCAATGAGACGTGTGGGAGTATTTGCTGGGAGGCTTCTAGGGAAACCGGCCTGCCTGATAAGAGATAGATGTGACTGGTGTTATCTCTTTTGTTTTATTTCTGCACTAAATATAGACTTAGGTGTGGTGCCTCATGTCTTAAATCTGACATCTTGGGAGTGGGAGAATCGGTTGAGGCCAAGAGTTTGCGACTAAGCTGGACAATATAGCAAGACCCCATCACTACAAAAAATTAAAAAATTAGCTGGGCTTAGGGGCATGTGACTCCTGTGACTCAGGAGGCTGAGGGAGGAGGATTACTTGAGCCCAGGAATTTGAGGCTGCATTGAACTATGTGTGTGCCACCATACTCCAGCCTGGTGAAAGAATAAGACTCTGTCTCAAACCCAGAAAAGAAAAAGGAAGGAAGAAAATAAAAGAAAAACATGGATGTGGTATCTAGAGTTAATGGTGGCCATGTTCTACCTACGAGATGATAGGAAAGGGAAGGAAGGCAGAATATTAAAGGGGAAATACAAACAGGCCTGGACCCCACCCCTCCCTGGCTCATTCTTGTGCAGACGTCCCAACACCACAAACTGTTCACTTTTAGACTTCTCATTATTTAAGAAAAATATGTTTCTATTTGTCAAGTTTCTACTACCTATAGTTGAAAAAATTCCCAGCTAATTCATCTTATATTCCTAAGCCCCCTAAAAGTCTCTGAAGTTGCTTTTGTGGTTTTTATAGTTCCAGGGGGTATAACCTGAGCAAGTACCAACCATATTAAAAAGAATGTCGTATGTTTTGTTTCAAGGAGCCATGTTTCCTTCCATTTTCCAAGACTTAGTCACTATCAGTAGATTCATTATTATGCTTATAAGAAAAAAGTTAACCTATCAGAATTCAAACTCCAGAACCCATATAAGTTTGGGAAAGTACTAGCTCAGCCCATTATGCTAGAACTCCAAAGAGTTACATATCCAGGATTAGTGTGAACCAGAGCAAATCTCATCAACTCCCATGGGGACTATAAGAAAAAATTTCATGGTACTAAGGAATTCGGGAGAAAAGCTCATCTCTGGGAAGTTACAACCACACACTGACCTTTGTACAGACTGGTACCCAAATTCATATCTCCTGAATGGTCAAAAAAAATTCAAGTAGCAAGATCAGATTAAAGTGACCCTGGAGTAAAAGGGTTCCTAAACACATGGCAAAAGCAAATGCCAATCTTTTCTAGTAGAAATCACATTTATCTTAGGCATCAAACTCTCCCTCAAGTTATATTCAAGAACAGTAAGCAACATTCAGTGAAAAATAAAGAAGCAGACAAAGAAAAAAAAAACCAACACAATAAGAGAAGAATACACAGAAAAAAATAGACAGCTAAATTGACCCTCAAATATTTCATATACAAAACAATGGGAAACAAATGATAAAACTGCTATGTAAAAAAAATACATGCTTAAAAATATCTGTAGGGAACAAAGAACTATAAAATACTGATATGGTGAGGTTTTTTTTAATCAAAGAGATCTTTCTTATAGAAATAAAATATATAATAATTGAAATTTTAAATGCCATAAATGTGTCTATTAGGTGATTAGATATAGACAAAGAGAGAATCAGTGAACTGGAGGATGGGTCAGAAAAAAATCATCCAAATGATAGCATAGAAAAACAATAATATGAAAATCATAAAAATGTGGTTCTAGGATAAGGAAGGCTAGAGTGAGAAGGTATAAATGTAATTGGTGTTTAAGAAGGAGAAAAGAGAAGGGGCAAGGGTATTATTTGAAGAGATAATATCTGAGAATTTTTTGGAACTGATAAAATGCCAATGAACAGACTGAAGAAGCCCAACAAATGCCAGGGACAAAAAATACAAGATGAAAAGTTTTTTCAGACTCTAAATGGCCGTATCATAAACTGATCTCTTACTGGCAGGGTGGCTCAATAATGTGTCTAAGGGACTAATGTTACTTGGCCAATCCTGGGACATGGCGCCTCTGTCAGGGATGAGCAAACCAAATGAAAATACAATAACTGGCTTGGTGAAGCCCACTTATTTTGGCCTGGCCTAAGTCCATTAAGCACCATAATCAGAATAATGGCAGAGGTACCAGTACATTTGATCCTCCTTCTGTTTATTGTTTATGGCACAAGAGGGATGGAGGAAACCATAGAACCTATTCCTCCATGGTTAGATTAATTTATTTTTAAGAAGCCTAGTGTAAGTCCTTTGTTTTCCCCCACCGTACCCTGTAACTTAGTCTCCATGTCTACCTTTCATAGAAATGCTATGAAACTCTTGTCTAGCAAAAAATTTCATTGAGAAAAGGTTAGTATTATAAATTATGTGAATGTCAAAGCTTAGCTTTGATGTAATCCATCTCATTTTAAGGTGAAGGAACTGAGACCAGAGAAGGTAAAAAACATGGAAGTTTGGGCCTAGGGGGACCTCCTGGTTCCAGGTCCAGGGCATGAGCCACCTTTCAGCTCACGTCTTAGAGAACAAGGAGATGGCATTTCAACAATGGTTCATTATAGCACATACCAGGGTGTGTAAAATTCTCCAAAGCTTCCCAGGGGTGACATAGAAATACAGATATAGACACCCCAACAGATAAAAACAACGTCAGTTACATAACCGTGACAGCAAATGGTGAATCATTGCCGTGTAATGGGAAAATTTAGATTGGTCACTAGTAAAAGTAAAAGGATCACTATGGTGAGTCACTGGGCCCACCCTCCTGTGGAGTCTCTGAAAGGCAGACACCTACCCGTTGATTCAGAGTCTGGGCTTTGTCTTCCCTTCTTCCACATTGACGTTTCAATATTTCATAATGGAACTTCTCAAGTGATGTGAATTTCCCAATAGGGCTGGGCCGAAGCCTCACGCTCTGTCTCTGCACTCTTCTAATAGGTGGGCTCTACACTTGCACCCAAAGGAGACGACAGCTTAAAATGTTATAATGAATTTTACTGAGTGTGATCTGTGTTCTAAAAAAGACACCTGGACTCTTAAGACTCTTACACTGATTGGTCTTTGAGAAGGGCACTGACCTCATGTCACAGATCAGGGACTAAGACTAAAAAGATTAAGAACTTGCCAGAGGGTTTTTTGTTTGTTTTTTTTTTGTTTGTTTTTTTTGAGACAGTGTCATTATGTCGCCCTTGGTAGAATGCCGTGGCATCACAGCTCACAGCAACCTCCAACTCTTGGGCTTAAGAGATTCTCTTGCCTCAGCCTCCCAAGTAGTTGGGAGCTGGGACTACAGGCGCAGGCCATAACACCCGGCTATATTTGGATGTAGTTGTCATTGTTGTTTAGCAGGCCTGGGCAGGGCTTGAACCCCCCACCTTTGGTGTATGTGGCAGATGCCCTACTCACTGAGCTACGGGCGCCGAGCTGGCCAGAGTCTCACAGTTAGTGGGAAATGGCAAAAGTGTGTTTCATTCCAGGCAAATCCACCCTAAGACCTGCCCTCCTTCCACCAGTGTAGGGGGCTTCCCCAGCTTTCTGACTGCCTTGGTGACATAAAAGAAAGGCAGAGGGGTGGTGCCTGTGGCTCAAAGGAGTAGGGCGCTGGCCCCATATGCCTGAGGTGGTGGGTTCAAACCCAGCCCCAGCCAAAAAAAAAAAAACCCAAACCATATATATATATTTTAAAAAAAAAAAAAGAAGAAGAAGAAGAAAAGAAAAGCAGAGCCCGATGTGGTGGTTGAAGAGAAGAGGGCGCAGAGAAGGGCACTCACAGCTGCTGAGCTGCCACTCTCCCCGCTGGAGATGCCCACTCAGCATGCATGGGCTTCCCCTGCTAGTTTGCTGGAGCCAAAGGGGGGGAAGAAAACCAAGCACCACGTTTGGAAGAGAACTTTCTGTCCAGCAGAGACCAAGCCTTAAATCTATTTGTTACTCCTGGGGTAGACCGTTTAACCATTCAAGACCATAGGAAAGTTCTGGATGGAAGGCAACCTTCTCTTCAAAACTGATATGGAACATTTCGGAGGAGGTCTCCTGGCAATTCTCTGCTCTGGCTTTATATCACGTAGTGGAAACTCACTCACAATAATATTTTTCAAAGCAGCTTGTTCACTTGGCAGGGTGGGGAGGGAGGACGACCTCTTTCTCAGGAAGTTCCAGCTGAGTCACACAAAACACACTATTCTGGTGATCTGAAGAGCAATTTAGTGATTTATATATATTACTGCTATGACCCATGTCCTCAGCCACATGTTGGTTATTTTTTTGTTTGTTTTTTTCCTTTTCTTTCCTTTTTTTTTTTTTTTTTTAAGTCAGTCTCACTATGTCGCCCTGGGTAGAGTGTTGTGGTGTCACAGCTCACAGCAACCTCAAACTCTTGGGCTTAAGCGATTCTCTTGCCTCAGCCTCCCAAATAGCTGGGACAACAGGTACCCACAACAACAACCAGCTGGGATTTTTTTGTTGCAGTTGTCATTTTTTTAGCTGGCCCAGGCCAGGTTTGAACCCGCCAGCCTCAGTGTATGTGGCCGGCACCCTGCCCACTGAGCTACGGGCACCACCAATCCACATGTCATTTTAACATCCAGATGGGTCAACTGATCAAGCAAGTATATGTCCAACTGCTCAAGAGCCTCAGGGACTCACCACAAAAGCCCAGAAGGAGAGAAGCTGACCTTCATCTCCAAGAGCCTTGAAGGATGTCACCAAGCACAGGAGATCACACCTAGTCTAGTGCTCTTGGTGGCCACTCTGGCGATGTCATCCAGGCTGGCCTGGCAGTGGTTCCTCAGGGTGCTAGCAGGGAGGAGAGGCCTCTGTCTACACCCACTTAGCCAGGACCACACTTCAACTCTCTGCAACACAAGCCCAACAGCTCAAGGGTACAACCCCCTTCCTTGGCAGGATAGTAGAGTAAGGGTGCTCTGCACCAGTGCTCACTGGCTCTCTGCTCAGCCCTCCGCAGCCTTCTGCACTGGGCTGCTGCCAGGACAGCAGTGAGACCCAGTGTGAGCCCTGTGCAGAATGAGCTGGCTCTCCCCGCCCAGCCACACCAGATCAAGGCTCCCTCATGGCTTTAGCCTGTGCCCACCCTCGGAGAGGTTCTGCTGGCCTTGACCGTCACCTGTCTCACGTGGTACACTTACAGAAAGCAATTCCAGATGGCCTGAAGGTCTAAGTGTGAAAAGTGAAATGACAGAGATGTCAGGACACAAAAGAAAAGGACATCTTCATGATCTTGGGATCAGCAAAGTCTTCTTAAACAGAACACAAAACACATTAACCATAAGGGAAAAATTAATAAATTGTATTTCATGAAAATTAAAAACTGCCATTCACAAAATGGCACCATTGGGTGAAAAGGCCAGCTGCTGGGTAGAAGTTATTTCTGTCACACATTGGTGACAAATGACTTGTGCTTAGGACACAGAAAAAAACATTCCCACGAACCAATAATAAGGCTGACAAACCAATAGTCCAACTGGCAGGTGAATGGGTGATTTGCAAATGAAAATGTGCTCAACGTCCTCAGCCACCAAGGAAATGCAAATAAAACCACAGTGCAGTACCACCGCCACCGCCACACCAGCAGATAGCATCTAGGGGGGCGAGAACGTAGAGCAATGGGGACTGTCACAACATGCTGGTGGAGGTGAAATGGGTATAGTCATTGGGGAAAACTTTTAGCAGCATCGACTGAACCTAAATGTAAGTTCCTCCCCACCCCCAGCCAAGCAGTTCTGTTCCTAGGTTCACACCCAGTGAGAATGTACACAGGGTGCGTGAAAGTAGGTGGAGGAGTATTAGGAGTTTACAGAAAGGGATCCAGAGGTCTCTCAACGGCAGGATGAAGATACCAAGGCAGACTCACAGTGGGATAATACACAGAGATGTTTCTCATAACAGTGTAGGTCCCACAAACGTAACAGTGAGGGCAAGAAGCCGATGCAGAGAGAATCTACGGCATGCTTTATATACAATGGGAAGCAGTAAGAGGGACCTACAGCGTGTGCGAAGGCCAGAAGAGAGGCTACCCTTGGGGAGGGGGCAGGTGGCTTCTGGAATGTTCTGTTTCTTGATCTGGGTGCTAGTTTCACCTTGTGAAAATTCACTGATTTATGATTCATTCGGTTTTTTGATATGTGTTATAGTCAATAAATTTTTCTTAAAAAATATAAAAGGGAAGTGGTCAAGGTCACCATTCTTTTCCTCCAAGAGGCTTCTGCACTGTGAATTTGCCACTCCCATGCCTTGCTGTGACCCTTGACGTCTGTATTCTAAGGGATCTTTCCGGGGACAGCCGTGTCCAGCCAAGATGCCTGTCACTTTTCCCAGTGAGTAACTCTGGATGCCAACTCTGGGTCTTCTGTCCAAGTAGAGGAAATGAGTGTTACTTGTCTTGTTAGAGAAGCATCTGGCATCTTTCAAACGATGGCTTCTCTCACCAAAGCAAACAAGCAAGTTTTGCTCCACCTATATCCTCTCTCTCATACACACACACGCACACGCACACGCACACACGCACACGCACATGCACACACACACACATGCACACACACGTACACACACTGTTGTTCTCATTATCCAAGAACCATTGCAGAACAGTTAGAAAATATAGTAAAGAATAAAACCATTAATGGCCTGGCATGGTGGCTCACGCCTGTAATACTAGTACTCTGGGGGGCTGAGGTGGGAGAATCCTTTGAGCTCAGGAGTACCAGCCTGAGCAAGAGATCACATCTCTACTAAAAACAGAAAAACTAGCCAGGCGTTGTGACAGACACCTCTAGTCCCAACTACTTAGGAGGCTGAGGCAGGAGGATTTCTTTTTTTTTTTTTTAATTGTTAAATCATAGCTGTGTACATTAGTGCAATCGGCTATAAGGAGGATTTCTTGAACCCAGAAGTTTGAGGTTGCTGTAAACTAGGCTGATGCCATGGCACTCTAGCCTGGGGTAACAAAGTGAGACTGTCTCAGAAAAACACAACAAAACTGTATATTTAAATATATATATTATATATATATAATTTGTATATGCCATCCACGATCCTATTACCAAAGACAACAGAAGCTTTTACTTTCTCGCAGTCTTTTATTGAGATATAATTTACACATAATAAAATTCATCTGTTTTGAGTATATAATTTAATGACTTTTGAGAAGTTTCTACTTATGCAACCACCACCGCCATCCAGCTTTCGAGCATTTCCCCCACCCTCTGTCCACTCGCAGTCTGTCCCCGGCCCCAGCTGCTGGTTTGCTTACTGTCTCCACAGACCTGGACTTCCTGGACATGTCACAGAAATGGAACTATGTAACACGACATCTCCTGTGTCTGGTTTATTGCACTTACTATGATTTGTTGTTTTTTTTTTAGTAATCCAAGTCATAGCACGTGTCAGTAGTTTGTTCCTTTTTGTATTGTGTTCCTGTTGCTGAATACAATTCTAATGTACAGATATACCACATTTTGTTTGCCCATTCATCAGTTGGGTGATGTACATTTGGATTTTTTCCATTTTTTGACTATTGTAAATGACACTGCTATGAAAATCCATATACAACTATTTGTATGGCTGTATCTTTTCATTTCTCTTGGGGGGAAATTCCTGGGTTGCATAGTAAGATTATGTGTAACTTTTTAAGAAACTGAAAAATTGTTTTTTCGAGGTGGTTTAGATTTTAGCCATTCTATTCATAGTAGAGATAAGGTCTTGCTCTGTTGCCCAGGTTGGTCTTGAACTCCTGCCCTCAAGCCATCCTCCCGCCTCAACCTCCCAGAGGGCTAGGATTACAGACCTGAGACACCAGGCCCAGCTGATTGTGTGTCTTCTGAGTGTTCTTTATATATTCTGGGTACAAGTCCTTTATCGGTATAATTGATTTAAAAATATTTTCTACTGGTCCGTGGCTTGTCTTTTCACTTTCCTAATGGTGTCTTTTTCAGCACAAGGCTATAGTTTTGATGAAGTCTAATTTGTCAATGTTTTCTTTTTCCTCTTGTGCTAAAAACTTTTTGCCTAACTCAAGGTCACAAAGATTTTATCCTTTTATTTACCAGAAGTTTTAGAATTTAAGCTTTTGCACTTAGGTCTTAGATTTATTCTGAATTAATTTTTTGGGAAAGTGTGAGGGAAGGGCCAAAACTCCTCTCTTGACGTGGATATACGATTTTGCCAATATGGGTATACCAATAGCTAATATTTGTTGAAAAACGTTTTTCCACTATCAAACCACTTTGGTATCTCTGTTGAAAATCAATTAACCATAAATATAAGGGTTTATTACTGGACTCTTAATCCCATTACACATACTCACATACACATCTTTATGCCAGGACTATACCATCTTGGTTACCATAGCTTTGTAATAAATTTTGAAATCAGGAAGCGTAAGTTCTCTAACTCTTTTTTTCTTTCTCAAAATTGTTTTGGGTAAAAAAAAAAAAAAAATTTGTTTTGGTTATTTGGGGCTTTGGAATTTCCATATACATTGTAAGGTTAACTTGTCAATTTCTGCTCTTAGTAGGCACAGTGTCTACTAGGATTTTTACAGAGATAACAACATATCTATAGTTCACTTGGAAGAGAATGGCCATATGAACACTATGAAGTCTTCTAATCCATGAACATGGAACATCTCTCTATTTCAGTCTTTATTTTCTCCCCAGGAGGTTTTGTAGTTTTGGTGTACACGTCTCGTGCTGCTTCTATTTAATTTATTCCTAAGTATTCTATTACTTTGATGCTATTCTGAGCGTAATTGCTTTCTTATTTCATTGATGGCTTCTTAATTGATTGTTGTATTTTGATCTATAACCTATAACTTTCCTAAACTGGTTCACTGCTTGTAGTAGTTTGTGCATTCAGTGTGTTCCTACCATAGAATTTTCTACATACAGGATCACACTGTGTGCTAATAAAAGACAGTTTCACTTTTTTTTCCTAATCTGGATGCCTTTTATTTCTTTTCCTTACCTCTGCACTGGCTAGAACTTCACTAGAATGCTGAATAGATTGCCTTGTTACCAGACTCAGGGAGGAAAGATTCAGTATTTTGCTCTGATAAGACGGTGTTAGCTATAGAGTTTTAGTAAACACGTTTTACCAAGTTGAGGAAATTTCCTTCTATTGCTTATCTGTTGAGAGTTTTTATTATGAATGGGTGAAAGATTTTGCCAAATGCATTGTTCTAAGTCTACTGAGATGTCCTTGTAGGTTTTTTTCCTTTATTCTATTTATATGGTATATTATATTAATTGATTTTCTTGCACTTCTAGGATAAATTCCAATTCATCATGATGTAAAATTCGTTTTACATGTTGTTGGGTGCAGTTTGCTAGCATTTTAAGGATTTTTGCATCTATACTTATAAGAAATATTATTGTATAGTTTCATTTTCTTGTGATATTCTTGTCTGAGTTTGGTCAGGGTAATACGCAGTTCATAAAATTAATTGGTAAGAGTACCTGCCTCCTCTATTTCCTGGATGAGTTTGTGAAGGATTGGTTTCATTTCTTCATTAAATGTTAGGTAGGATTTATCAGTGAAGGGATCTGGGCCTGCCCTAGACTTTTCTTTGTGAAAAATTATAAAATGACAAATACATTTTTTTACATGTTACAAGTCTATTTAGATTATTTCTTTCTTCCTGAATCAATTTTGGTAATTTGTATTTCTATAATAAAAATGTGTCCTTTTCATCTTAATTGCCTAATTTGTTGGCACGAAGTTTTTCCGCCCTATTCTTGTATAATCCTTTAATTTTGGTAGTCACGTCTGATGTCCTCTCTTTCATTCCTGACTTTGTTATTGTGACCTCTCTTTTTTTCTTGGTCAATCTAGATAAAGGCAGGGTCGATGTTATTGATCTTTTCAGGGATAAACTGTTGGTTTCAATGAATTCCTCTTTTGTTCTTCCTTTTTCTATTTCATTGACTTCCGCTTTATTCTTTATTTGATGCACCTATTTTTAAATGTAATTTAATACATTCAGCTCTATATCTTGTTTTTTTCTCTGAAATTTGCCATAAGTCTTTTCCTATCATTAAGTATTCCTTGTTACCCAGTTTTTGTAGGTGCTTAATAGTGCATTGAAGAATCTAATTTATTTAGCTATTGCCTTAGCATTTAAACATCTGAATGGTTTCCTAGTTTCTCATCACTACAAATAATGCCTAGATGAACATCTTTATCCTTAATCCATATCTGATTCTTTACTTAAAGTGGTTTTCTCAGAAGCAGGTTTCCTGAGTCATCATGTGAACACTGATGCCTTTCTAGAAGGGATTTGCCAATCTGTGCTCTCACAGGCTGGTCTGAGGACATTTATTTGACTATGCTTTCATGACAGATGTTTGAGCAAGATTCCCTTTCCCAGTGCCTGTTGATTCCCTGGTTCGCCATGGTGAAGCCTGTGATTATCTGCCCCAGCCCCTGCCAGTGGAGAGCTAGAGGCTGGTTCCTGGGCTCCTGGGAGCCACAGGGTTCCCACAGGGCCAAGGGGACCTGTATCACTCATTTTGTTCAGCCTACACTGTCAGGCACCACACTGCGCCACCGGCGTGATCTTTAAATAGCCGAAATGAGGTCGGTTCACCCTATCTTCAAAAGCTCTCCATTGTCTGCAAGCAGTCAAGTTCAAGCTCCTTAGCTTGGTGTACCAAAGCCTCCCATAAACTTCCCTAACTTATTTTTCAGCTTTGTTCTTTCTTTCTCATGTAGGCAACGATGTGAGCAATCACTATGTGCTGTAACCGAACCAAACCAAGGGTGCTTCTCTCCCCACAGCCCTGCCTCCCTGTTACTAGAACCTGCAGACCCCCCTGGCCACAAAGCTCTGCCTACTTCCCAAGGTCCTCTGAGGCTACTTGTTTACGAGAAGCCTTCTCTGACTCCTCTGACCAGGTGCCAGGGCCTTTGCACACAGTAGGTCATCATAAGTGTTCGTGGAATATAGAACTTGGTTGTGCTGGCATCTCTGAAGTCAGGCCTGGGCCTTTGTCCTACAGAGCAGCCCGCAGCCTACCCTGAGTACATAGCCGAGGTCCAGGGTGGCTTCTATCACCCACACTGTGAACCATCCCCCTGTGTCTCTCCTTCCAGGCCCCCTCAGACAACAAAGAGTGCCCAGGGAGTGGGCAGAGCAGCCCCATATTTAGGGCATCCATGGCATGGACACCGGCTATGTACTCAAGGCAGGCTGCGGGCTGCTTCTGTAGAACAAAGGTCTGAATTATGTGGAGTGTCCTCAGAAACCAATGGCCCAAACAGTCCTCCATAACGCCAGGCTATTTTTGTGAGAGGAGGCCACCTGGCTAGTACATATAGGGAAAGACTTAAAGCCTGGCCCTGCCTGACACCCTCTCTTTCCACCACCTCCTATTCTTTTGCTGGAGAGTAAGTAGGAACACAGCAATGCAAAGCCCAGAGCCGCGTGCACCCTTCACTTTCACATTCAGGGAAACTGAGGTTCAGGGGGGCGGCCAAGAAACTGGCACAGAGGCCCCAGCTGGCCTTCAGCCTCTGAGCCCGACAGCTTTCCCCACCCCCCAGCCCCTCCCGTCTCGTGCTCCTACCAGCCCCCAGGCCCCAGCCCTGGCACTGAGAACTTCAAGGTCTGCCTGCCTGCTGCCCTGGGCACCCGAGCACAGACAAAGGTGGCTGGGGGGACTGGGGGGGGGGCAGGTGTGCACAAAATGCCATTGTTTTGATACTTTTGACTTTTTGCAAATCTTGAAATATCACCTTTTAATTGCTTAATTTTCTGCATTGGTTCATTTTATTTAGACTAGCCTGGGGCTCTTCAGCCTCGTATTAGAGAACTTCTTACTTTTTAATAGTAATACTTAGCATTTATGTAGCCCGTTTCATGTTCAAAGTACTTTGCAGAGTTCACTAATTAATCGGACGCTAACAGCCACTCTGGGCAGGTTTGACCAAGTTCTCAGGCTCCTAATTGTGAGAGGGGAGTTCTCCTTACTGCCGACCCCTGGTTCCCTCACGGGACCTCCATTTATGCCAGTTGCCAAGATTCTGTGCCACTTGTCACTGCTTGCCCCTGGATGCAGGTCCATACCCAGGGCTGGGGGACACCAAGCACAGGCAGACATGCCGTCCCTGGGAACCCCGCAGCAGTGAGGAAAGAGACTATGGGCTGGGCTGATTGATGTCTCAATGCAAAGAAGCCTGGGGCCAGGAGTCATGGGAGACAGTGACCCCTGGCCTTACAGGGATATAGGAGGAGGGGATTCAAGGAGCATAAAGGCAGGCCGTGGAGGCAGGAAGGGCTTTCCCGGCAGAGGGCATAGCCTGTGCTCAGAGGTGGCATCAAGAGGCAGGAATTTGGTGTTGAAAGGACAAGGGGAGGAGAGATGGCTGCAAAGGCCAAGTCAGGCTGTGGGGGACAATAGGGCTGCCCAGGAGCCGTGCCTCATGCAGAGACAGAGGGGGTCTCAGGGTGATCTCGCGCAACCCAGGTGAATGTGGAGATGTGGCAGGGGCTGGATCAAGAACAGACCCAAGTGGAGAGATCTGAGCTAGGGCAGCTGGAAAAAAAGGCCAGATCCAAGAGTTGTGTTGGTGGGGGGGGGGGGGGGGGGGGAAAGGGGGCCACACACCGGGGAGTTCGGGTTATTTTACCATGGGGTGCCCCCCGATACCCATGGGGG
>CAUYPK010006291.1:0-28852 GCA_963574355.1 Loris lydekkerianus
AGATTACACTGATTGCATTTGTTAGGCAAAGTCCCTCTTGCAATCATGTCTTGCCCCCAAAAGGTGTGGCACACACCAAGTCTCCACCCCCCTCCCTCCTTCCCTCTCTCTGCTCTTGCTTTCTCCACCCCTCCCTCCTCCTTTCTCTTTACCCCCACTGTGACCTTAATTGTCATTAATTGTCCTCATATCAAAATTGAGTACATAGGATTCATGCTTCTCCATTCTTGTGATGCTTTACTAAGAATAATGTCTTCCACTTCCAACCAGGTTAATACAAAGGATGTAAAGTCTCCATTTTTTAATGGCTGAAAAGTATTCCATGGTGTACATATACCACAGCTTGTTAATCCATTCCTGGGTTAGTGGACATTTAGACTGTTTGCACATTTTGGCAATTGTAAATTGAGCTGCAGTAAACAGGCTAGTGTAAGTGTCCTTATCATAAAAGGATTTTTTTCCTTCTGGGTAGATGCCCAGTAATGGGATTGCAGCATCAAATGGGAGGTCTAGCTTGAGTGCTCTGAGGTTTCTTCGTACTTCCTTCCAAAAAGGTTGTAATAGTTTGCAGTCCCACCAGCAGTGTAAAAGTGTTCTCTTCTCTCCACATCCATGCCAGCATCTGCAGTTTTGAGATTTTGTGATGTGGGCCATTCTCGCTGGGGTGGTTTTGATTTGCATTTCTCTAATAGATAGGGATGATGAACATTTTTTCATATGTTTGTTAGCCATTCATCTGTCTTCTTAGAGAAGGTTGTATTCATGTCTCTTGCCCACTGATATATGGGATTGTTGGCTTTTTTCATGTGGATTAATTTGAGTTCTCTATAGATCTTAGTTACCAAGCTTTTCTCTGATTCAAAATATGCAAATATCCTTTCCTATTGTGTAGGTTGTCTATTTGCTTTGTTGTCTCCTTAGCTGCACAGAAGCTTTGCAGTTTAATGAAGTCCCATTTATTTATTTTTGTTGTTGCAATTGCCATGGCAGTCTTCTTCATGAAGTCTTTCCCCAGGCCAATATCTTCCAATGTTTTTCCTATGCTTTCTTTGTGGATTTTTAGTTTCATGCCTTAAATTTCAGTCCTTTATCCATCTTGAATCAATTTTTGTGAGTGGGGAAAGGTGTGGGTCCAGTTTCAGCCTTTTGCATGTGGATATCCAGTTCTTCCAAAACCATTTATTAAATAGGGAATCTTTTCCCCAAGGTATGTTCTTGTTTGGTTTATCAAAGATTAAGTGGTTGTAAGGTGTTAGTTTCATTTCCTGGTTTTCTATTTGATCCCAAGTGTCTATGTCTCTATTTTTGTGCCAGTACAATGCTGTCTTGACCACTATGGCTTTGTAGTACAGCCTAAAATCTGGTGCGGTGATGTACCCAGCTTTATTTTTATTACTAACAACTGCCTTAGCTATATGGGTTTTTTTTCTGGTTCTTTACAAAACACAGAATCATTTTTTCTAAATCTTGAAAATATGATGTTGATATTTTAATAGAAATGGCATTGAATAGGTAGGATACTTTGGGAAGTATAGACATTTTAACAATGTTGATTCTTCCCAGCCATGAGCATGGTATGTTCTTCCATTTGTTAACATCCTTTGCTATTTCCTTTCTAAGGATTTCATAATTTTCTTTATAGAGGTACTTCACCTCCTTTGTTAGGTATATTCCTAGGTATTTCATTTTCTTCGAAATTATGGTGAAGGGAGTTGTGTCCTTAATTAGTTTCTCATCTTGAGTGTTAGCGTATACAAGTTAGCTACTGACTTGTGGACATTGATTTTATATCCTGAGACATTACTGTATTTTTTGATGACTTCCAGGAGTCTTGTGGTTGCATCTTTGGGATTCTGTAAGTGTAAGATCATGTCGTCAGCAAAGAGGGAGAGTTTGACCGCCTCTGCTCCCATTTGGATTCCCTTTATTCCCTTGTCTTGCCTAATTGTATTGGCTAGAACATCCAACACTATATCGAATAGTAAAGGTGACAGAGGACAGCTATGTCTGGTTCCAGTTCTCAGAGGAAAAGCTTTCAGTTTTACTCCATTCAGTAAAATATTAGCTGTGAGTTTGTCGTAGATAGCTTCAGTCACTTTCAGAAATGTGCCACCTATGCCTATACTCTGCAGGGTTCTAATTAGAAAAGGATGCTGGATTTTATCGAATGCTTTTTTCTGCATCTATTGAGAGGATCATATGGTTTTTATTTTTGTCTCTGTTAACATGGTGGATAACATTTATGGACTTGCATATGTTAAACCAGCCTTTCATCCCTGGGATGAAATCTGCTTGATCATGATGTATGACTTTTTTGATAAGCTGTAACCTATTGGCTAGAATTTTGTTGAGAATTTCTGCATCTATATTCTTGAGTGAAATTGGTCTGAAATTCTCCTCTTTAGTTGCGTCTTTCCTGGTTTTGGTATCAGGGAGATGTTTGCTTCATAGAACATGTTGGGGAAGATTCCTTCCTTCTCAATTTTTTGGAATAATTTCTGCAGTACGGGAATAAGCTCTTTCTTGAAGTTTTGATAGAATTCTGGTGTGAAGCCATCTGGATCAGGGCATTTTTTTTTGTTGGAAGATTTTTTATTGTTTCTTTAATCTGTTCAGGAGCTGTATTTCTTCCTGGCTAAGTCTAGGCAGAGGGTGTGATTCCAAATATTGATCCATTTCCTCACATTGTCAGATTTCTGGGCATAGAGTTTCTGGTAGTATTCAGAGATGATCTCTTGTATCTCTGTGGCGTCACTTATTATTTCCCCTTTATCATTTCTGATTGAGGTTACTAGAGATTTTAATTTTCTATTTCTAGTTAGTCTGGCCAAAGGTTTATCTATTTTATTTATTTTTTTTAAGAAACAACTTATTTCATTGATTTTCTGACTGATTTTTTTGTTTTCTATTTCATTGATCTCTGATTTAATTTTGGATATTTCTTTTCTTCTGCTGGGTTTAGGCTTAGATTGTTCTTCTTTTTCCAATTCCATCAGATGGTTTGTGAGTTTGTTGATGCATTCTCTTTTTGTTTTTCGAATGTACGCATTTAACGCGATAAATTTTCTTCTCAAAACTGCTTTTGCAGTATCCCACAGGTTTTGGTAGGTTGTATCTTCATTGTTGTTATGCTCAAGGAAGTTAATGATTTCCTGTTTTATTTATTCCTGCACCCATCTGTCCTTCAACAGAAGGTTGTCTAATTTCCATGCCTTTGTGTGGGGTTGAATGTTTTTGTTAGAGTTGAGTTCCACTTTTAGTGCCTTATGATCTGAGAAGATACAAGGTAAAATTTCAATTCTTTTGATTCTGTTGAGGTTTGTTTTGTGGCCTAGAACATGATCAGTTTTGGAGAATGTTCCATGGGGTGATGAGAAGAATGTATATTCTTTATCTTTGGGATGGAGTGTTCGATATGCGTCTATCAAGCACAGTTGTTCTAGGGTCTCATTTAAGTCCCTTATATCTTTGTTTAATTATTTCTGTTTAGAGGATCTGTCCAGCTCTTTCACAGGGGTGTTGTAGTCTCCTGTTATGGTATTATCAGATATCATATTGCTCAGACTGAGTAAGGTCTGTTTCAAGAATCTGGGAACATTTAAGTTGGCTACATAAATACTTAGAATTGAAACATCATCTTGTTGTATTTTTCCCTTGACCAATATAAAGTGACCATCTTTGTCTTTTTTGACTTTAGTTGCTTTAAATCCACAAAAGTATCTGAAAATCAGATTGCAACTCTTCTTTTCTTCTGAAATTCCATTTGCCTGAAAAATTGGCTTCTGACCCTTAACTCGGAGTTTTGATTTATCTTTTGAAGCCAGGTGTGTTTCCTGCAGACAGCGAATGGATGGCTTGTGTTTTTTAATCCAGTCAGTCAATCTATGCCTCTTCAGTGGGGAATTCAGGCCATTAACATTTATTGTGATAATTTATCAGTGTGGTAGTGTTCTATTCATCTTATTTTGTGAGAGTCCATTGCTTAGTTTTATCTTTTGCATCAGTGTGGAAGTTAGGTTCTGTCCTTTAATTTCCGAGTTCTTACTTTGCTGTGATCCATTGTGATGGTCAGTGTGGAGGAGGAACAGGTTGAAGCATTTCCTGTAGAACTGGTTTTGTAGCGGCGAATTTCCTCAATGTTTGTATATCAGTAAATGATTTGATTTCTCAGTTTCTCAATTTTGAAGCTTAGCTTAGCAGGATATAGAATTCTGGGCTGAAAATAGTTCTGTTTAAGTAGATTAAAGGTAGATGACCATTGTCTTCTTGCTTGGAAAGTTTTATTAGAGAAGTCTGCAGTCACCTTTATGGATTTGCCCCTATAGGTCAACTGGTGCTTACTCCTGGTAGCTTGCAGCATCTTTTCTTTTGTCTTGACTTTGGACAGGTTCATCACAATGTGTCTTGGAGAAGGTCAGTTAGAGTTGAGGCAACCTGGGGTCCAATGTCTCTCTGAAAGGAGTGTATCAGAATCTTTGGTGATATTTGGGAAATTTTCATTTATAATATTCTCTAGTATGGCTTCCATTCCCCTGGGGGCATTGTTCTTCCCCTTCTGGGATTCCTATAACTTGTATGTTGGAGCACTTCATAAAGTCCTATAATTCTGTCAGTGAACGTTCTGCTTTCTCTTTTCTTTTCTGCCTCTTTAACTATCTGATTTATCTCAAGAACTTTGTCCTCTACCTCCGAAATTCTTTCTTCAGCTTGGCCTAACCTGTTGCTGATACTTTCCATTGCATCTTTAAGTTCCCTAATTGATTGCTTCAGTTCCTTCAGTTCCGCTATATCCTTTCTATATTCTTCATATTGTTCACCTCTTATTTGATTCTGTTTTTGGATTTCCTTTTGGTTATTTTCCACTTTATCAGCAGTTTCCTTCATTGTTTCCATCATTTCCTTCATTGTTTTTATCTTGTGTATTCTAAATTCCCTTTCTGTCATGTCTAACATTTCTTTACAGATGGAATCCTCTGCAGTAGCTACCTCATGGTCCCTTGGAGAGGTTGCTCTGGACTGGTTCTTCATGTTGCCAGGAGTTTTCTGCTGATTCTTCCTCATGAGTTATTTCTTTTATCTGTTTCCTTGCCCTAATTTTCCTTTCACTTCCTCTTGCTCTTTAAGTTGCCATGCCTGTGGACTAGGGTGTTGATGAGTCCTTGGGTACAGGGCCAGAAGGATGAGAAGGTTGAAGAGCAAGAAGGGATAAAAGGAAGAAAAATAAAAAAAGAAAGAAAGAATAGAAAAAAGCAAAAGGAGATGGGGTGTATAAAAGAGAATATTGACCCATAAAAGAGAGACACAGAAATAGGGAGACAGAGCAATATAGGTGTACAGTAGGGTATTTTGATACAACCTTAAAAAAACCCCAACCTCTGGGGGTGCCTGGTTGGGTGGTTCCCTTGAGGTCAGCAGCTCTTTGCTAGCCTGATTAGACACAGTACCCCACCTCCACCAAATAGAGGGAAGAGAAAAATGCTATAAATCAAACCAAAACAAGCAAACAGAAAACTTTATGGGATAAAATTGGGGGAAAATCCAAATAACAGGGGCAGAAACACTAGCAAAAATGAAGTTCTAATTATTGAAAAAGGCAACAATGGGAAATTGTATTTAAACTAGAAAAATGGGGAAAGAAAAGAAAGAAAAAAAAGAAAAATATCTGTAGGGAAATTAAATTTTTGAATTTAAAAAACAACAACAGCAACATCAACAAAAAACAAAAACAAAGCTGTATGTATGTATGTATCTATCTATCTATCTATCTTGTTGAATATTGTCTGGGCAACAGGTGATCTTCTGGGGTATAAGATGTTAATCACAATGTTGATACAACTGGAGGCCTCTGCTGATTTCTCAAAGCCCGCAGGGTAGAGAACCTAAATCTCTCCTCAGCCCTCTTAAAAGGAACTTTAAACTTCACTAAGCAGAAGCTTTCCCAGGAAAGCCCTTGTCGCTTGGGACCACTGTTGAAGTGGCTATCCACTTACCCAGCGTGCCAAAACTGGTCTATCTCTGCCCTTGTGGGTTAAGGCTGTAAGGTGACTCAGTCCCCGCCTTTAGGCTGCTCAGTCACTAGATTACTAGCTCTCGCCCAATCCTTGCTCTGTGACCCTGAGGGCAGAGCTTGCCAGGGCAGTTCTCTTACAATGGCTCCGTGCAGCCCACAGCCGAACACTGTTAACTTCATCTGGCTCAGCGGCTCAGTTTGGGGCCTTAGACAACGTCCAAAGTACTCCGCATTCCTGCCCAAGCTCTCCCAAGGTAGTTCAACTGAATACCAAGTCCAAAAACACCAGAGCATCTCACAAGTAAGGCCTTTCTAGTTTGCAGTCTCACTGCTGCTGTACTTACAGCTGCCAGCGAGATTAGACCAAACAAACACACGCAAGCACTTGCCAGTTTTCCACTGCTTTTGTCCTCTTCTTGGGGTCCAAAGTCTCTTGCTGACTCCCTGTGTCCTCGAAGGGATGATTATAGGCGGGTACTGCCAGCCAGAGATGTCTGGAGTCTTGTCTCCCCGGATTCATGGTGCCCAGTTGCAAAGAAACTGTTACTCGGCCACCATCTTGCTGCGGTCTCCAAGACAGATTTTTTTTTAATCACAGTGAGTTATCACATGTCTGTATTAGCACCATAACTTAAATATTGGGAAAAAGCTGTGGTCTCAAAGCAGGAGAAGGCTGAACTGAAATGGGCCGTGACTGCTAATGCTGGTGAATCAATCTGTGAAAGAGCAGTATACACTTTACCCAACAGTCGTAAAGATACGTGAGCCATTTGTTTGTTTTATATTCAGTTTCCGAGGTTGCAGATTCTCAGCCCCCAGGCTGAACGAAGTCTGTCTACAGATACATTTTGTTAAGGCTTGTATAATGTTTTAAAAATAGTTTTTAATTAGTTGGATGCATGCTTAAAGTCAGGATGAAAATCTGGAAGTCTGTCTTCACTTGAGAGTCAGCCAGCCTAGGTACACAGCTTTCTGGATGGTAGCCGTTTGCCAGGGCTTACAGGCTCTACTTTTCTCAACTGGGCAAGTCTCTTTCAATTTATCACAATCTTCTCACAGCCTTTAGACCCTGAGGTAAGGTGTCAATTCTGATTTCTTATCAGATTTGCTTTGCTGCTTTTTTGACATTCATTTGAACCCATTTGATACATACTCCCAGCCACGAGCTGTATTACTTCATGCTTTGACTTTGCTGAGCCCTACTGCCTGACTTCCATGCCCCAGCTTAGGCCAGGTTCATGTCTTACATTGTCACTCTTTGTGTGGTTACCAGCGCACACAAACACTGTGAGGACTTTGTGACTGCCTCGGAAAGCAGTAATTACTCTCTGTGCTCTTGTGGGAGTAGTTTATTCAGACTGCATAATAGTAACACATCATACTATATCATAGTTGATAATTTAAAAAACTTTTTCCTGGCTTGATTGTGAGTTTTTTAGGAACAGGGATTATAGCTCATCTTTTCTTTGTTTGCTTAGCATCTTTACATGTTCAACAAACATTTGTCAGGTGAGTAACAAAAGTTTGATAAGCAAGAGTTTCTAGCTTGGTCTAGGTATTGAATCAGTGACTGTACTGTAATGAGTAAGGCCTGTCTGGTGTTCAGCATGTCTCTGAGAGAGACCGGTCGGACTCAGTGACTATTACCAGGTGCCTGCTGGCCTTGGGCTCTTTCTAGAATGCTGTGTGGCAATGAAAACGTATTGATTTTTTTTTTCTGACTTCTATAGCATCCTTTTATCCTCTCCTTGTTGTAGTTGGTATTTAGCTAATTTCCTACATATAACGTGCCCTGATTCATTTTCTCCTTTTAATGTGGTAATGGGTTAATCATATGTTGACATGTGTGTAACAAAGGAGCATTTATTTGCCAGTATAAACTCTGTTGTTTGGAGAGAGATTTGTTTAATTTCAAAAGACTATAGGGATTATGCATATCTTTTGGGTGAAGCTACAGGGGAAGTGGTATATAGTTGGAAGAAATGTAAGAGCAAAATAGTTACAGTGAGCTATTGAGTGTTCATGTTTATTTTAGGTCTTTAGATTTAGTAGTTTGTCAAAGTTTTAAGTGTCACTAGGCCTCACTGATGGTTAAGAGGCATCCATTCCCAGTATCATTTGTGGAACTGGGCTACGAGATACAGGCTTTGTAACTGGAATTACCATTCAGTGCTTCTAACACTTCGGGGGTTTTAATCATCTGATATCCCTATGATAGCTTCATTTTAAATGTGAAGAGGACACTAAGGCACAGAGAAATTAAGTGATTTTTTCTGAAGAACTCCCAGTAAATGGTGGAGCTGCCCTCTAAACTCAACAACTACTGTTGTCCTTCTAAGAGAAACCTGCCAGTAAAGGAAGTTCTGTTTGTTTGGGGGTTTTTTTAGACACAGTCTCATTTTATCACCCTTGCCCTCCGTAGAGTGCAATGGCATCATAGCTCACAGCAACCTCAAATTCTTGGGCTCAAGTGATTCTCTTGCCTGAGCCTCCTGAGTAGCTGGGACTACAGACTCCCGCTGGGCTATTTTTGGAGACAGGTCTCACTCTTGCTCAGGTGAGCTCAAGCAATCTAACTGCTCAGCCTTCCTCTTCACACATCCACAGAATGAAAAGCAATACTTAAGTGTTTTTGTTATCTGTGGCACAGAAGTCTTTTCATGGAGGATAAACTTACCTTTACTCATGGCTGCAGGGAGGATCATTGTGTTACAAGTACAAACAAACAGCAATTGCCATTGATCACACATTTTCTTTAATGTGGAAAGAGAGAGCCCAAGGGATTAAGTGCCAATATACCCAAGTGGTATAATGGCTTTTTGAAAAATCGTAGATATCAAAAGAACTTATAGACGCTTTCCCATCATGCATATACTTTTCCACATTCCAACCACTTGACTACTAAGTGGGTTTTTCTTTTTGTTATTGCTGCTTATTTTACAAATTTAGAAATTCACATGGTTTTAGTGTAGGAACAACTGTGTCATTTCAACTTTCTTGATGTTGAAAATATTTATCTCTTTTGATGTTGAAAATATTGCAATGGCTCACAACACTGAAGTTGATGTTTTATCTTAATTTCACAGGTAAGGAGACTGAAGTCCCAAGAGATTAAATTCTGTAGATTTTAAAGGGAGGAGCTAGTATTCAAAGTCAACTATTTTGGTTTTAAGACATGCATATGCCCTTATGACTCCTTGGATCTGCTTTTGGGCAGGGACCATATCTTATTCACCTTCACCCAGATCAGTACCTGGCTTGTTATAGATGCCCACAAAACTTGTCAAGTGGGTAAATAATTTGAAGATGTTTTAGGGAGGACCTGCTTCCAAGGAATTTATGGTATGAATAAGAGGATAATATTTACATAAGTAACAAAGTAAGATACACAAAGATTATGTAAAGTAAGATGAAAGATTTTTTTATAGGTTAGTAGGTCAGGAAAACCTTTATGGAGAAAGGTATTTAAGAGTGCCTGATAAATTAAAAATATATATGTATTTTTTAAAAATATTTGGAGATGGGAAGATATTTCTGGCAGAAAGGGTAGCAAGCGGGTAAATCCTGAGTTATGTTCAGAGAAAAGAAGGTACTCTGGTAGGAACTATGTTCAGAAGCTGGTGGGGTTCACTTGGGGGTAGAACAGAACATGTGAAATAATGTAGGGGTGGCTTGGCTGATAAGAAGTTTGGGACCAGATTCTAGAAGGCCTTGTTTCCTGGAATATGTCACCAGCACCCTGTTCTGTAGTGACACTCTGGTACCCATGATCTCTTTGAGAGCAGACTGTGTGTGAAGTTCCATGCTTCTTTATCTTTCCATGGAATTTTTCCAATATGGTAAGGCAGTGCCTTTACCACTTTTTTCATTTACGGTTTTCCAAGGGTGTTCCAACAACAGCTAATTGCAGCTGCAATTGTGGGTTCCAAAATGTAGTTGTATGCTTCTACTTCACAATTATTTCATTTTGCTTTTTTCTGCAACTATTTGTCTGTGTGTTCTCTCCAACTGGAGGTCAGCCTGTTAGAGGGCAAAATCAGGTCTTTATTTGTCATTATATTCATTCTCTCAATCCTCAGGGCCCAGTTTCATCTTTGTCCACAAATCTTGGAATATTTGTTAAATGAATAGTGGTCTAGAACATTATACTTAGTTTCCTTGGTAAATATTAAATTAGTACCAAAAACTACTGAAAGCAAAAAGAACGGAGAGGTTAATTAGATTATTCTTTATATGCATATTTTGTTTATGCATGTAATGGCTTGTAATGAGTAGGATGGAGGTAAAAAATAAATTTGTGTTGATCTATCTGCCTTGCTCATTTATTGCATGTTCTTCTGTGCTCAGTAGTAATGAAATAATGAGCTCATAATTGATGTTTATCTCTCAGTAAGATGGTAAGAACAGAATGATTGATTTTGTTGTGAACTAGAATGTTTTAAAATGACTATAGGATGTATTTACATGTGTTTATTTTTAGATTTTAAAAGTTTTTTACTTAAACACTGAAAATGTCACAGTTTATTGTAGACAGACATTTCAATTGCAGTACAATTGATTTGCTTAAAAGCAATCAAGAGGTTGACCATGCCTCACATTAATTGGGTGATTATGGGCAAATTGCTTAAACTCTCCTGAATCTTAGTTTCCCTATCTGTAAAGTAGAATAAATATGTTTTAGGCTATGATTATGAGAATTCATGAAATAATGTAAATAAAGTAATTAATACCATGTCTGGTACACGTGGTAATGATTGTCTTTATTATTTTGTTTACTTGGCATCTAATATGAGCTTGTCAATGTTTTCTTAATTTAGTGTTATGCGCCTACATTGGTAGTCTTAGAATTCTTTTTTCAATTTTAGTAAAACAAAGACAATATGTCTGAATTTTACTGATTTTATTCTTTTATATACAGACTTAGGAGGTTAATTTGACTATATAAGAATTCTGTGAAGTCCATGATACATAGCCTGTTCATAAGATGAAATATAAGTAGTAAACAGAAATGGAAAAAATGCTCATATTAGGCTTGATGCTCAGAGCACAGTGGTTACAATGCCTACCCACACTAAGGCTGGTGGATTTGAACCAGGTCCGGGTCAGCTAAACAACAATGACAACTGCAACAACAACAATAACAAAGATATATCTGGGCATTGTGCTGGCACCTGTAGACCCAGCTACTTGGGAAGCTGAGGCAAGAAAATTGCTTAAGCCCAAGAGTTTGAAGTTGCTGTGAGCTGTAACCGTACTGCACTCTACTGAGGGCGACATAGCATAATGGGACTCTGTCTCAAAAAAAAAAAAAAAGTTCATATTGAAAAATGTAAATTAAGAGACAAATTAAAATAGAAACAAAATGTATTTTTTATCTTCACTCATTTTTTAAGAGTAATTATGTACATCACTTGCAGGGACATAAGTATACTTTTGTTACTCTTGGCAGTTATAAGTAGATATAGTCCATTTGGGGGGCAATTTGAAAATGCTTAGTAGGAACCATATTGTTTTTATATTGTTTTTGACATACTATTGTATTTCTACTTTAGGGATTATGTCTTAAGAAAATCATCTGTAAGACAAATCTATTTTAAAATGTTTGTAGGAATATTATCTATAACAGTAAAAGGAAATAGCCTAAAAAATAAGATAAATGATAGTATATGAAAGTAAGAGATTATTGTGTAACTGTTGAGAATACATGCTGTAGCAATATAAGAGAATGCATATAACATAATACTGACTGAAAAAAATTAGAACATAATTGTAAATATATCATGTATCTTTACATATGCTCTAGCTGTATGTAAAGATCTGCATAAGAAGAGACAATTTTTGCAGGGAAATGTACATAAATTATGTCGAGTGGCTTAGATGAGTGATTTTTTTTTTCTTTTGAAAATTTGCACACACATACTTAAGATATTTGTGGAATTAAATGAATAGTAGCATAGAAATTTTGTTTCTTTTCCTTGATAAATATAAAATTATTGCCAAACCCTGCTAAGAATGAAGAGGTTAATTAGTTAATTCTTTTTAGGCATAGTAAATTGTTTCATTGTCAACTTCCAAAACAGTTATACTTATTGTAAGGAGGCGAAAGTCTTGAGGCTTATTTTCACTTCCCTGACGGTTTAGAACAGGGTATTACTACAATTAATATTATGTGAAAGATGTTAGTATAATGTGATAGAGAACTTTAAAAGAGAAGCTAAGCTTTAAAGGTTAGAACTATTTGTTTTTGACTGTTTTTTTATGACTTCCCTTTATTTTAGAATTGATAGATGTCACATGCACGTTGCTGCTTCTAAACCCAGATTTTAGCACAGCATGGAATGTGAGGTAAGTGTGACATTTTTATCAGTGATTAGGTGAAGTTCATTCAAACTTCTGAAGATGTATAAGCCCCATGAGTTGTTAGCTTTTTGAAAATGAAATATAAATCATATGTCTGTGGCATCTAATGCTTATAATCTTCTGCCTGTTCTTTATAATATCTCCATGACAATTCTAACACATACACTGGACCCCTTTTTGCACATCTCTGTTTGTTCTCTATAAACTTTCTTGGCTAAAATGTAAATTATGTTGAGTTACAGTATACTGTCTAATACATGTTTTATTTTTTTCCCCTTTTTTGAGGTGGAGAGTAGCAGGCAGTTGGCATAATTGGTTGGATCATAAGGCATTGGTTACCATGTTTGATTTGCACTACAATGCAGTGCACAGTGTGTGGAGTGAAAAGGAACAGAGTCAAGGTTGACTCTGGTTTTTTGCCCCGAGCAACTAAAAGGGTAGAGTTGTTGTTTACTGCAAAGGTGATGTCTGGAAGAGAAGCAGATTTAGGTTGGGTAAGGAGTGCTGGTTAGAGGTCAAGAATTTGATTTCAAGCATGTTAGGTTTGTATGTAAGTAGTTGGATGTTAATCTGAAGGAGGGAAAAAGGTCTGGGCCAGATAAAAATTTGGGCTGTATATGGTGTTTAAAACCATGAAACTGTTTGAGATTCCCCGAAAAGAGTGGGTGTAGAGAAGAGAACCAAGGTGAAGACTGAGCACTGGGACACTCCAGTTTTCTAAAGCAGAATAGGCCAATACAGTAGTCACTAGGCACATGTAGTTATTGAGCCCTTGAGATGTGCTGCAAGTGAGTTTACACATCTGATTTTGAAGACTTAATATCCCCAGAATGGAATATCTCATTAATAATTTTATATTGATTATTAGTTTAAATTATAGCATTTTGGATATATTAAAGTAAATAAAATATATCTGTACTGGTTTTTAATATAACTGTTAGAAAATTTAAAATCATATATATGGCTCACATTTGTGACTCACATTATATTTCTGTTGGACAGCACTATTCTAGCATTTGCAAGATGAGGAAGAATCAGCAAAGGAGACTTTAGGAAGGTACTATGAACTTACAAGTGAGAGTTTTCTTAAAGACTGTGGATTTTTTTTCCCTTTTTCCTCTAGTATCTAACTATAGTGCCTGCCACATAATGAGTATGCAGTTTGCATACTGGGCACTGAAAACAAATCAAATTCAGTAAAAAAGAAATAAGGGTAATAGGAAAATGGGAGTACCATTTTTATTCATGATCTCACATTACTAATCAATAGAGAGGAATTGAAAATCCTTCAGCCAAAAATTCTTACTGGCATGACGTATAAATGTACACACATATATACACATATGTATCTGTAATGTGTACACATTCATTGTATGTTCTATAAGACAGTTCATAGGAAGAAAACCTAGTCTTAATAATTCATAGACTTAGTCCTTTTTCATCACTTAAGCAGCAGTAGGCAAAACTTTTAATTTTTCAAAAGTTTTAGTTTCTTTATCTGTGAAATAAAAGATTTGAACTTACGTGAGTTTTTCATGATTCTTTTGAAAATTATATGTAATTTGATCTTATCAAAGGAAATTGCTCCATTAATCTAACTTCAGTGATGTTTATAACAATGATCTTGAAAATTATTCTAGTAAAGCAATTAGTAAAGTTTTTTGTTGTTTAGAAAAGGAATCTTGATTTTCGAAAAATTTATCATGGATATGTGTTTCAGTAAATTTTGATCAGTATTAGTAAGATTGATTAACATATGGAAACATCGAATCCTGGGTACAGTTTGAGCAAAAACCAACCAACTTTGGAAGTAAACTGCACTAACTCTGTGAAGTCTCTTTTGCAAATCAGATACTCACAGTTTTATGTTTAATTCTTGGTGTATTTCTTCTGCAGTTATCCTGGAGGATGTTTAGTGATTCTGACTGTATTTTTCAAACTGCTAAAATAGGGCATAAGGCATCTCTAGTTCAATTTGTGGCTATTACAGTCTTAGGGAAAACAAAAATAGGGGTTACTTTTTTTGTTTGTTTGTTTGGGTTTTTTGCAGTTTTTGGCCGGGGCTGGGTTTGAGCCCACCACCTCTGGCATAGGAGGCCGGTGCCCTACCCCTTTGAGCCACAGGCGCCGCCCTAGGAGCTATGTTTTTCAGCTGATCTCCTTTTTTGCTTTGAAATTTGGTGAATTACTTGATGAAAGAGGTTGACTTCATAATAATGTTCTATTTTTCATCAGTCTGTGTACTTAGAATATGCAAAACATCTTTGAGCAACTAGACACCAAACTCCAGTATTTCTTTCATGTCTTCTGCTTTTAGCCTATTGATTTAATTTGGTAACTGTTCTAAGTATATTTGATGTTAGGTTTGACACTTTGAGTTAGGAAAATGAGCAAGTTACTGAACTCAGCTCTAAGACTTAGTTTTCTCATCTTAACATTGAGATATTAGGTTGAACCATATGATATTGGTCTGTCTAGTACTGTAATGGTTTTAGAAATGGATGATTCTTGGACCACGCCAGGAAGTATACAAGATGAGCCCAGAGCATCTTGTAGAACCAGAAAGTGCTCAAAAACTGATCTGGTGGGCATATGTCAAAGGGATGCAACAGCCAATTAAAAGAGCCTCTGGTAGCCAGAGCTGGAATGATTTGAGAAACAAAATAAGTAATTTAGTATGAAGTGGATGTCTGTAAGTCCACACTGGAATGAATGAATGAATGAATGAGTGACAAGAGACAAAAGATGTCTCATTAATGTACCTAAATAATCCCCCACAAGGAAGTGGCGCATAGTTCTGTATTTCTTAAGAGTAGACTGTGCACTTAAGCAGAAAATCATAACGGCTTCCCTTTTTCAAAAAAGTAGTGAAAGCAATAACAAAAACAAATAAATGGGACCTGATCAAATTAAGAAACTTCTGCTCAGCCAAGGACATCATCAATGGAGCAAATAGACAACTTACAAAATGGGAGAAATTAATTGCATGCTGTGCATCTGGTAAAGGACTGATAACAAGAATCTACGAAGAACTCAAGCAAATCAGCAAAAAAAAAA
This sequence comes from Loris lydekkerianus, assembly GCA_963574355.1. Lineage (NCBI taxonomy): Eukaryota > Metazoa > Chordata > Mammalia > Primates > Lorisidae > Loris > Loris lydekkerianus. The sequence continues at coordinate 15,428 of CAUYPK010006291.1, forward strand.
AAAAAAAAATGGGCAATAGACATGAATAGAAACTTTTCAAAGGAAGGTATACCATTGGCCAACAAATGCATGAAGAAATGCTCAATGTCTGTAATCATCAGGGAAATGCAGTTCAAAACCATAGTGAAGTGTCACCTAATTGAAATGCAAATGGGTTCTATCAGATGGTGGCGTGGATGTGGGATAGGGGAAAAAAACTCTTCTGCTATGTTGGTGGGACTGCAGCCTAGTACAACCTTTATGGAAAGTAGTATGGAGTTACCTCAAAGAACTCAAAGTAGACCTGCATTTGATCCAGCAGTCCCTCTATTAGTTATTTACCCACAGGAAAACAAGTCATTTTATAAAAAAGACACTTATACTGGAAAGGTTATAGCAGCACAGTTCACAGTTGCAAAGATGTGGAAACAACCCATGTGCCCACCAGTATGTGAGTGAATCAACAAAATGTGGTAGAGGTGTGCCATGGAGTACTACTCAATCATAAAAAAGGCAATCTGGTATCTTTGTTACAACCTGGCTGGAACTGCAGAATATTCTTCTAAGGAGAAGTGTAGCAAGAATGAAAAACCAAACACCATGTATACTCAATACTAAATTGGAACTATCCATCAACACTTAGGTCCACATATAGAAGTAAAACTCAATGAAAATTAAGCAGGTGGCAGGGGAGAGAAGGAAATGGGTAAATTCATACCTAGTGGGTACAATGCACACTGTGTAGATAAAGGCACACTTTGTCTAAGTCTGTATAAAAGCAAAGTATGTAACTAAAATGTGTATACCCTCATGATATTCTGAAATAAACCACCACCCCCCGCCCCCCCAAATCCAAAAGTAGTTAAAAAACCTGCCCTCAGCCAGGGTAATGTAGATCAATATCAGTTGTGATAAGTCATGTTGATAATATGTGCCCCTGATGTGATGTGGTGGATGTGGCACTTTACCTCTGTAGTCTCTTCAGAGAGACTTTTAGTCTCTAAAACCCTTATCCCCAGTCTAATGATAACAAAAATATCAGACAAAATACCTGACTGGTACTGTCAACTGTCAAGACCATCAAAAACAAAGTAAATCTGAGGAGCCAAGAGGAGCATAACAACCCAGTATAATGTGTCCTAAAGGGAACCCTAGAATAGAAACAAGACATTTGGTAAAAACTAAAGAATATGCACCAAAACTGGGTTATATGATTGCCTATCTTTTCAAAGTGATCTTTAAAAAACTTGTTTACAATAATAGCCAACCTTTACAAATAACCAGGTCTGCCCCCTAGGAATGTTTATTAAATTGATAGTAAAATTTTGCTCCCTTTTCCATTATTCTGTCAGGTGATCTTGTTAAGCACTTCATATATACCATTGATTGAGATTGTTTCAGGGTAAAATGTCTTCCCAAAATACTACTGGTTGTTGAAATAAAGAAATTAAGAGATTGTCCATAATTTAAAGTTCATAAAGAGTTATAAGATGACTCCCTCTTTTCTGAAGAAAATTTTGATTGTCTCCTCTTGTGTATGGAAATAAAGATAGGCAATTATAAATAATGAGAGAGGTCTTAAATTTAATAAATAGAAATTAAAGCTTAATACAATGAATTCTTAGCAGTAGGCATTTTTAAACTTAATGTCCATCATCTGAAGTGCTTGTTGTAAAACACAGACTGCTTTGCCCACCTGAGTTCCTGATTCAGTGGGTGTGGGCTGAGGCCTAAGAATATGCATTTCAGATAAGTACCAGATGATGCTGATGTTATGAAAGGCAGTACACTTTGAGTAACGCTACTCTAAAGAGTAGTTAAAATTGCATAGAACAATTTGTTACCTCTTTTTACTGCATAGGCATCTTGACTTTATTGTGTAAACAAAGGGTTAATATTATTTCAGCAGAAAAAGTATCTGAAACTTCAAAAGCAATTGGCTGTTACATTTTAAAAAGTTTTTTTAAATGACAATTAGGTTTCCTAAACAGTGAAAGAAAAGCAGTCAATAAATTCATTCATGAAAGTAGATGGATACCACCTGGATACTACCTCAAATTATTTTATATAGTTACTAATCTAAAAACAATTATAAAATTTAAGTATTTATGCTCATTATTTAGTATTTTCATTAAAAAAGTTATTTTCCATATCAAATAAAAGTTTAGAAGTAGTACATTGCTTTTAGAAAGAAAATGTATTATGGCATTTAGGAACTAAATCCATCTAAATAGGTGAACTATAATAAAAGCAGTTCTCTGGGGCAGCGCCTGTGGCCCAGTGAGTAGGGCGCTAACCCCGGCCAAATTGCAACGACGACAACAACAACAAATAGCCAGGTGTTGTGGCAGGCACCTGTAGTCCCAGCTACTCGGGAGGCTGAGGCAAGAGAATAGCCTCAGCCCAAGAGGTGGAAGTTGCTGTGATCTGTGATGCCACAGCATTGTACCAAAGGTGACAAAGTGAAACTCTGTCTCAAAAAAAATAAATAAATAAAATTAAAGCAGTTCTCTAAAATAAATGAATAATCAGCCCTACCGAGAAAGGACATTTTAAGATGAGCACATATTAGCAAATGATCTGATTTTATTATAAAACAATAGATACACTTATATTAATTGGGAGTATAATCAGTAATATCAGCACCTATCAAAAACTCATCTGAGAAGTATAAATTGTATTTACCTGAGAAATAGGTAAAATTCTTATGTGTGACATTCTTTATACAATTGTCCCTCCGTATCCCTGACTTCTACATCTGTGGATTCAACCAACTGCAGATTGAAAATATTTGAAAAAAGTTGCATCAGTAGTAAACAAATACAGACTTTTTTCCTTCTTGTCATTGTTGCCAAACAATACAGTGTAACAACTACAAAGCATTTCTGTATTAAGTATTATAAGAAATCTAGAGATGATTTATATGGGAGGATGTACTTAGGTTATATGCAAATAACTGCACCATTTTATTGCAAACATTCTCTGATTATGTTATCTTTGATAGTCCTGGAACCAATCCTCCACAGTTGCTAAGGGACAATAATTGCATTCAAGCTTAGGTTGGAATCTGAATTTTTTTAAGACAAGAAAAACCTTAACATTCTGCTTATGTTTCAACAAGAAATGGCCAAGTATTTCAAGGGTCATGTGTGTATTTTTGTGGTAATACCTTTTTTGAAAACTTAATCCTAAGTACAAGTACAAAGAAGTCATAAGCACAAAACTTCCTCCCCTCTCCCCCGAATTCTTTTAATACAGCAAAAGTTGAGAAATAATGTAAATATCTACACCAGGGGAAAAGATAATTAAATTACAGCATAGCTACTGAATGAAAACTTTGATCATTTAAAATGTTCATTACGAAAATTAAATAAAGCCATGGAGAAAAGCTTAAAATAAATTTAAAAAATTCTTAAAATACAGGGAAAGCAGGCTATAAAATTATCATATATGTTAAAATATGTATGCATATGAGGAAAGATAGAAAGGAAAATTCAAAAGTAAAAGTAGTAATTTTGTTAGTGATTTTTTTCCCCTTATATCTCAACGATACTGTATTTGTTGTATGTGTGGTTTTGTAATGAACTGGGCCACATCAAGCCCTATTTGGGAAACTACAGTAATTCTTGACTGGTATTGGATCTGCCCTACAGAATACTTCTGTCAATTGTCACAACTTTTGGAAATGAGAGACCAGAAAATTCTGTTGTCCTCTCCCATATAGCTAATTGAAATTATACTGTTTGTTTTAAGAATTTCTCCTTTTGCTTATTAATTTCTTATTTTGAGATTGTGAGAATGCATGATTACTTTGTGGGACGTGTATCAGAGTTTTATATACCAAAGTGGTTTTAGGTTTTGGTTTTCTTTTTTTTTTTTTTTAATTCTTGGGAATTACCTTCACAATGAGTTATATTAAAAGCCATGCAAAATGGTTTGATGGAAGGCTAAGATAATTTTTTTTTGTTTTAATTTTTATTTTATAGGAAAGAGCTGATCCTTTGTGGCACTTTAAATCCAATTAAAGATTTACATCTGGGAAAATTGGCCTTAACTAAGTTTCCAAAGAGTCCAGAAACATGGATTCACAGGTATGATTAATTTTATTGCATAGTATTCTTAACTTAGAATTCAGAATGGCTAGAGAAAGAAACACAGCATTTGAGGTAGGCTTGCATATTGGTTTAGAGCATGAATGCTAAAGTCACATTACTTATGTTTAAATTCATGGGCTAGATCACGTAAGTGTTAATGGGAAATTATTTAACCTATCTAATATTCAATTTTCTTATTTGTAAAATGATAATTATACCATTCTCATACCATTAATGGTTACGTTTACTTGGAATAATGCATGTAAACACTTCCACAGTGTCTAGCCTGTATTAAATAGTAAATATTTACTCTGATGCAATTGTGGAGATTGCATTTAGGTACTCAACTGTAATGAGCAACTTGGATTTTTAAATGCATTCTGTTGTGTTCCTGGTAAAGATAGTGGTGATGACAGTTGTGGTTCTTAAAATTAATTTACAGAGGAAGGTAAGGGCGGCTGAGATGAGTGATATGTCGGCTGAGCTAAGGTTGCTAAAACCATAAATGCAAAGAACATTTTTAGGTTAAATGCCTACGACAGATAGCCAGAATGCACATTAGGATCCTCAAAATCCTGGATATCTGGAATCATTTTCCTCTTAGGCCTCATATAATTACTCCCATTTGACTAAAATGAGGTGGTGTGTGTTTGTTGGTCGGCGTCAGTGGAGAAGTTACTCTGAAGAAGTCTGTTCTCAGTTTATTAAGCCACTTTTAACTTAAATCTTGGACATTTTTAGGATCTTATATTCATTCAAGAGTCTGAACTGTAATCTTCCCTTGGGCTAACATTTCAGGTCTGTCAGCTCCTTAACAAATCACTTAGTCACTTACATTTTCTTCCATATTATAATTGGGCTAGTAGACCTAAAGAAGGTTTTATGAATAGGGATTTAGAAAGGGGTCATGTCAGGGGAAATAATTACTAAATGTGCATCCATCAAGTTATTGGCTTATCTATTTTATAAAGTGATATTTTGTTAAATAAAAAATTTAGTTATTAATATAAAAATAATAAAGTTTATTTTCTCACTCAACTTCTTAGAACTTTAGATTAGAAATTTTTAATCTGAAAAAGTGCTTTTACATAAGGAAAATATTTGCATAAATTAAAGACATTAAAGTTACAAATACTTTCTTAGTGCTTTTTATTTAAATGTATGCTAAGGAAAATTTTAAATAGACCAAAGGAAAATCTGTGGATAAGGGCATTTTGAAACTCTTTAATGATTTAACTAATTGTATTCTATTTCTTTTTTTCCAGATTTTATGTTAGTATAGAGAAATTTGCTTAAAAAGCTGTTAAAAGCATCTTCTAGTTTACAAACAAATGTACATAGAGTAAAGCATGCACATATAATTAACAATGTGAACTTTGACTCCTCTGATACCAAAAGTGCCCCCCAAATTGTGAACATTTTAAGAAAGGAAAAACCTGTATTAAAATTGTAATACTCGGATCAGTGCCTATTGCCAAGTGGTTAGGGCACCAACCACATGCACCAGGGCTGCTGGGTTCGAACCCAGTCTGGGCCTGCTAAACAACAATGACAACAACAACAAAAATATAGCTGGGTGTTGTGGTGGGTGCCTGTAGTCCCAACTACTTGGGAGGTTGAGGCAAGAGAATTTGCTTAAGCCCAAGAGTTTGAGGTTGCTGTGAGCTGTGATGCCACAGTACTCTACCACGGGCAACATAGGGATACTCTGTCTCAAAAAAAAAAGTAATACTCAAGTCACATTTGATTTGTGCAATTACAAGAGGTGCTTGATGTGAGGGGGTACCACTACCATCACCACCACACACACAGACATATAGACCAGTTGCCTTTATATTTCCTGGCCAGATGAAGTTTTGCAGTTATTTTAGAACTAATGATATTTCTTTTTGACAGATTTTAAAATGTTATAACAACTTTTTCCTGTTTCTGTTCCCCCACCCTTTGCTTCATCTATACTGCTAAGTTTTATCTTTAAAAAACGCAAAACAACATCCCCCACCTATCTTCCTAAAACTAAGCTTATGTTATTTTGCATTGTCTGTGAATGGAAATTAAATTAAGAACAACAGAAACTAGTTTTCCTTTCTGGTTTATGTACTTTCTTCATTCTCTTTCCTACATGCTATCTTAACAGGCGATGGGTGCTACAACAGCTAATTCAGGAAACCTCCTTGCCTTCCTTTGTAACCAAAGGAAACCTGGGAACAATTCCTGCGGAAAGGACACTGCGGCTAATACAAGAAGAGATGGAGGTCTGTGGTGAAGCAGCAGGGAGATACCCAAGCAACTATAATGCCTGGTCGCATCGCATCTGGGTTCTACAACACTTGGCTAAGCTAGATGTCAAGGTAGGGCATTATTCAATCTCTTGGGCAGGCTGCCCATCTGCGGTTAAATTCTTCTGGTTGTAGTTCATCCTCAGGAGAGGTTTAAAGGAGTTGAGGAAACTAATGATCTAACAGCTCAAGAAGATCATGACAGCTGCTACCCTCAGAGAAACCCTAGCAACTAAAGAAAATGTTTACCTTTCTCACCAATACAGTTTTCGGCATACTTAAAACTAGTGCATTGGTAGAGCAAAGGCAACTTTAACCCATCAAGGAAGACTGAGCATACCTCATAGGAGGGATTATTGAGCCTGATAGAGTTAAAATTGCTGTTTGTTGGTAGCCTTTGATCATGTGACTTAATATGTTGAGTCATCTGGTGGTCTTTTCACACTTTTCTCTCCTGGAAGTGGGGAGGAGGACCAGAGCAGACCATCTCACCCAGGTGTTTTCAAATTTGACTGAGCTAAAAGTTACCTTGGAGATTCCTGAGTTCCACTCCAGGCCTACTAAATCAGAATGAGGATGGCATCTAGAGATCAGTATGTTCTGCAGGAGCAGGGGATTATTTGGATGCAGACCCAGGTTGGAAATCCCAGCCTAATCCTTTCAGTCCAGAAATGAGGATATGGAAGTTTGCAGAGAATGTTGATGGCTTAGATTTAGCTACATTTGCACCACCCATTATCATAATGAGAGCCTGGTATCCCTATGTTCCTTCTTATATACTAAAGTGCCTCAATTTTTTTTCTTATGATATCTCAGTACCATAGAAATCTAGGGTACTTGTCCAAAAAGTTTCTCAGGCTTGGGACAGTTAAAAGAGGTAAAGTTAAAGTAGCATCCCACATGGTGCTTTTAGATTAGCAGGGAAGCATTCTATAATTTTACTTTTTCATACCATTCTTCTAACATCTTCCTTCCCAGGTTCTCTCTCCCCTCTTTGTTTTTTAGCCAGAGGTTCCCTCAGGACGAATAGAGTTTGCACTTCCAGGGGATTTCAAACTAACAACTCTGAAAGAGCAGCCTCTCCCTTCCAGTTTATACAGCTGTGAGTTTTAGGAGGGGTGGCCACCTGATGGAGTAGAGAGGGCAAAGGCTTATAGTCACATAAACCTGGGTTCATATTCTGGCCCTACTAGCTATGTGTGGAAAGGAGCGCTTTAGGACTACTGCCTGCTGTAGTGCATTATTGTGAGAGTTGCTTGAGTTAATGGGTGTGAAGTACTAGGCACCTGATAGCAGCTCACTCTATTCTAGTTTCTTTTTCTGTTCTCCCATAGACAGAAAGTTTAGGTGAAATTGGCTTCCAGTTTGCCTGATCCAATTCAGTGTAATTTATTCATGAAAAAGTACTGAAACCCTGTCATTCCCAGCCACCGTCCCATATGCAGGGTGTGTCAGTAAAGACAAAGTATTCACACTTAACAAATTGAGAATCTAATTGAAGTGGACCAACAATTACAAAGCAGCATAATTTAAAATATAGTTGAGGAAGTAAATCAACAATTACAAAGCTGCGGAACACTTCAAGGAAGTAAGAAAGCTCAGAATACAGTGGGAAGGAAGAGAAATGGCTCCTCATGCAGGCTGGGCTCATTGGAAACAGCTCTCCAGCTCTTGAGTCTGGAGAAGTAAGTACAAGTTACCTGGTGAGTTGTCAGGAAATATTGAATGATTTAGAGCCCCCCAGGTCCACAACATGATAAGTGTTTGGGGTTGGGAAGGGGCACGAGAATGGTTGGGCATAAAAAAAGGAAAGCAGTATAAATACGAGGTTTTTTGTTGTTTGTTTGTTTGTATGTTTAAAAAGAGGGCAGAGTTCAGGTGAACTGAGAGGTCTCTGGAAATTTTCTTGCCATGATATGGACCTTTTCAAGTGGCATTCTCATCAAATTAGGCATCATGAGACCATCTCATGATGTTAAAGATGACAGCTATTGAAAGCACATTGGCTCAGCTGCCTGGGTCCTGTGCTGGGCTCACACATGATCAGCCTCCCTTGACCTGCCCATGTGGGGCAGTTCTTCCTGTCACCACTGCCACTGCACCACATTTCACTCTCTTGTTTTCACTGAAAAGTGCCAAATTTGCAGCATCTCCTTTCTATTGTTGTAAGTCGTTGGGCCCAGCTAGGACAACATGTTCTGCTATGCTTTACCAATTAGAGAAGGAAATCACAATATAATGCTGGCTCATGTTATTTAGAAAATTAGAAAACTGAAAATTATTTTTTAAAGTGCTAGTATCTAGTATTGGTAAGGATATGAAAATGAGCATTATAAAAATTATTATAATCTTACTGATTATAAGTGTCACATGGCAGCATTTATGACACTTTTTTTTTAAAAAGTGTTTGTCTTTAAGAGTCTGCTTCCAAGAATTCATCCTAAAGAAATGATGGGAGGGGGCGGAGACAAGATGGCTGAATTAAGCGTTTTCTACAGAGGCTCACGTCCAGGAGAGTTAACGGACAGAAATTTAGCAAGTAACCTAGTGGATTATAGCTGCACCAAGAGAGAAGGTTGAAGAATGCACATCAGCCCTGTTAAGGCGAGCTGCAACCCCAAGGATATAAACAAAAGGTACAAAAACCATCACCAAGCGGACAGGACTCCCCTCCCCCATGAGAACAGCTCGGAGTGCCCCACAAACAAACGAGCAGAGTACAAAGGCCCTCCCACTACACTCCATGGGAGAGACCCTCTAAAAACTGGACCTATCTCCCCTACTAGGGTGCCATGACATTCTCCTGCCAGGCATAAAACTGTATATATTCTCTACCTGCAATTCTGAGCTCCCAGTACTCCCCTCCACTCTCACTATGAGGTCTGGAGGCCTGTCCCCCAGGAGTCCACATTCTTGGGTGATTTCTCAAGGGGTGTGAACAGGGCCTTGACTGCAGCTGGTCAGTGGTGATTCTGCAGAACTGGAGTGAGGAGAGAAAGGCCGGATGAGAGGGAACCACACCTAAGCGGCCATGCCCCGAGGCACAGAGCAGCAGCCGTCTTTTGGCAACAATAGGTCTCACTCCCGGATATTCTGAAGCCATACCCCCTGTCTCTCTGGGCAACCGAGGAGGCCGGGCATCTTCTAAGGTGGCAACCACCGCGGAACAGATCTGGGACAAAAATGCAGGCCCCATGAGTAAAGGGTTTGCCTGAAGCGGTACCAGCCTGTGTGGAGCGTGGGACTAGAAACACACGCGTAGAACCCGGAAATTCCCAGGGTGAGGCTGACCCAGAGGACCGCTTGACTGAGCCTAAGACGCACCTGGCCCTCAGGAAATCGTCAGCCTATAGACAAAGGAAGACAGGAGGCTAGAACTGACAGCTAACTGAATACAAACCTGCAGGAGCAAAGAAAGGGCCTGAGGCGCAGGCTCTGGGAACTCAAAATAGCTTCTCTTCTGCAGGGGAATTTAGCAGGGACAGAAACAACTTCCCGCATAGTTGTTCTGTTCTGTTCTGTTAGTAACATCAATGAGGGATGCGACTGGGACTGATGAACACCCCCCAGCCTCCATCAAGCGCCCAAGGTAGTCAGGCCTCACCTCCCCCTGCTGGATAGAGGCAGAGAGCAAAGGCCTGGCTGAGCAGATATAGATGGCCTTGTGATTCAAGCAGGTGCAAACCCCTGGAGTATCTGTTCACTAGAGGCAACTGGGTCATAGCCCTGCAGGGCTATCAGTGACTGGGTGTGATAGAGGTGCAAGGTGGGAAAGGAGGCATCAACCTTCCCAGACTAATCTATTTGCTGGGTGGGTCCTCCTGACTTCATGGAGCACCAGAGCAAGTCATATCTGAGTTGTCACCAGACCCCTGCAATCCAGTTGCCAGAGACCTTTTAAACTCTCCCACCTGAGACAGGTGCTAACTGAGACAATTGATTTGGATCTTTTGAACTGAGCCAGTCACCCGAGGACTACTCAAGTGGTGCCCTGGGTGTGTGCTTGTAGGAAAGTTTGATTTTCCTTTTCTAATTGTTGCCTGTGGGGGGTGGGGTGACTTAATTGCTGGTATTTCTCCACAGCTGAGACTTCAACCCAGAGTAACTGTTTCACTAGGGTTGGACAGACACCAGCTGAAAACAAGACAGAACCACTTATCCTACCACACAAAACAGGTCCCCAGTTTCTCAGGCCATAGCACTGTACGGGTCCTCAAAAAAGCTCCAGGGGAAAAATCAAATGGTATAAAATAATCATGGGGTGAAATCAGCGGAAAAACTCTGGTAACACGAATAACCAGAGCAAATTAACCCCCTCCAAGGAAAGATATGGCAGATGTAACTGAAGATCGCATTCATAAACAGATAGCCGAGATGTCAGAAATCAAATTCAGAACTTGGATTGCAAACAGGATTAATGGAATGGAGGAAAATTTAGAATTAGAAATTTGAGGGGCAATTCAAAAGTCAGAATTAGAAATTCGAGGAGAAATTCAAAAGTTGTCTCAAGAATTCAACGAATTTAAAGACAAAATCACCAAAGATTTTGACATACTGAAGCAAGAATTTGCAGCCCTCAAAGATCTGAAAAATACAGTAGAATCCCTCAGTAACAGAGTGGAGCAAGCAGAAGAAAGGATTTCTGACATTGAAGACAAAGCCTTTGAATGCTCCCAAACTCTCAAAGAGGAAGAGCAATGGAGAGAATAAAGGGATCATTCTCTCAGACAGCTCTGGGATGATTCAAAGAAGGCTAAGATCCGACTCATTGGAATTCCTGAAACTGATGAAGTGGCCTCGCTAGACACAGCGGTCTTCTCCATGATATTATTAAAGAGAATTTTCCAGACATGCCAAGAGAGTCTGAAATTCAGATGGCAGGCACTTTCAGAACCCCAGCACGACTCAATCTCAATAAGACATTCCCCAGGGATATCATAATTAACTTAACTAAAGTTAATATGAAGGAGAAAATTCTCAAAGCAGCAAGACATAAAAAATCCATTACATACAAAGGGAAGAATATTAGAATGACTGCCGATCTTTCTGCTGAAACTTTTCAAGCCAGAAGAGGATGGTCATCGACTTTTAATCTCCTAAAGCAAAATAACTTTTAACCCTGGATCCTGCATCCAGCTAAACTGAGTTTCATTTATGATGGAGAAATCAAATACTTTAATGCCATTGATATGTTGAAGAAATTTGCCATAACCAAAGCAGCTCTTCAGGATATTCTCAGACCTATCCTTCATAATGACCAGCCCAATCCCCTACCACAAAAGTAAACTCACTCACATACCTTTGATCAAACTCCAACTTCCACAGTGGCAAAAGGATTAAAAATGTCCACTGGCCTTTCAAAAAACTCGATACCCAAAATTTTACCAGACTTATCAATATTCTCCACTAATGTGAATAGCTTAAACTGTCCTCTAAAGAGGCACAGGTTAGCTAACTGGATACAAAAACTCAGGCCAGATATTTGCTGCATACAAGAGTCATATCTTACCTTAAAAGACAAATTTAGACTCAGGGTGAAAGGATGGTCATCAATATTTCAGGCAAATGGTAATCAGAAAAAAGCAGGTGTTGCAATTTTATTTGCAGATACAAGAGGCTTTAAACCAACAAAAGTAAGGAAGGATAAGAATGGTCACTTTATATTTGTTAAGGATAATACTCAACATGATGAGATTTCAATTATTAATATCTATGCACCCAACCAGAATGCCCCTCAATTTATAAGAGAAATTCTAACAGACATGAGCAACTTGATTTCCTCCAGCTCCATAATTTCAACACCCCTTTGGCAGTGTTGGATCAATCCTCCAATACGAAGCTAAGCAAAGAAATTTTAGATTTAAACCTAACCATCTAACATTTGGATTTAGCAGACATCTACAGAACATTTTATCCCAACAAAACTGAATACACATACTTCTCATCAGCCCACAGAACTTACTCCAAAATTGATTGTTAGTTAGTTCACAAGTCTAACCTCAGTAAATTTAAAGAAATAGAAATTATTCCTTGCATCTTCTCAAACCACCATGGAATAAAAGTGGAGCTCAGTAACAACAGGAATCTGCATACTCATACAAAAACATGGAAGTTAAATAACCTTATGCTGAATGATAGCTGGGTCAGAGATGAGATTAAGAAGGAAATTGCCAAATTTTGGAACAAAACAACAATGAAGACACGAATTATCAGGACCTCTGGGATACAGCAAAGGAAGTCCTAAGAGGGAAATTTATAGCACTGCAAGCCTTCCTCAAGAGAACAAAAAGAGAGAAACTTAACAACTTAATGGGACATCTCAAACAACTGGAAAAGGAAGAACATTCCAACCCCAAACCAAGTGGAAGAAAAGAAATAACCAAAATTAGAGCAGAATTAAATGAAATTGAAAACAAAAGAATTATACAACAGACCAATAAATCAAAATGTTGGTTTTTTGAGAAAGTCAATAAAATAGATAAACCTTTGGCCAACCTAATCAGAAACAAAAGAGTAAAATCTCTAATTTCCTCAATCAGAAATGACAAAGATGAAATAACAACAGACTCCACAGAAATTCAAAAAATCCTTAATGAATATTACAAGAAAATTTATTCTCAGAAATATGAAAATCTGAAGGAAATTGACCAATACTTGGAAGCACATCACCTTCCAAGACTTAGCCAGAATCAAGTGGAAATGTTGAACAGGACCATATCAAGTTCTGAAATAGCATCAACCATACAAAACCTCCCTAAAAAGAAAAGCCCACGACCAGATGGTTTCATGTCAGAATTCTACCAAACCTTTAAAGAGGAACTAGTACCTAAGTTATTCAACCTGTTCCAAAACATAGATAAAGAAGGAAGACTATCCAACACATTCTACGAAGCAAACATCACCCTGATCCCCAAACCAGGAAAAGACCCAAAAAGAAAAGAAAATTATAGACCAATATCACTAATGAATATAGATGCAAAAATATTCAACAAGTTCCTAACAAACAGAATCCAGCAACACATCAAAGAAATTATACATCATGAACAAGTCGGTTTTATCCCAGGGTCTCAAGG
>CAUYPK010006294.1:0-12405 GCA_963574355.1 Loris lydekkerianus
AGCAAAGTATCTCAGGAATGGAAGAAAAAGTATCCAATGTACTCAGCCCTACTATGAAGCTAAATTATAGCTTTCACATGAAGGCTATAACCCAACTATAACACAAGACTATGGGGAAAGGGCCAAGGAAGGGGAAGGGAGGGGTGAGGTTTTGGTGGAGGGAGGGTAATGGGTGGGGCCACATCTGTGATGCATCTTAGAATGGGTACAGGTGATTGCACTGATGTACACGGCTATGATTTAACAATAAAAAAATGTATAAAATAAAAATATTTTAAAAAAAGGAATGAAAATTCAGATACATGTTTCAACATAGATGAACCTTAACAGATGGACAAATATTCCATTTTCATGTGGTATCTAGAGTATTCAAGCATGGAAATACTTATTATTCTTATTATTATTATTATTATTTGCAGTGTTTTGGCTGGTGCTGGGAACCCACCACCTCCAGTGTATGGGGCTGGCACCCTACTCCTTTGAACCACAGGCACCACCCACATGAAAATACTTTTATACAGAGGATCCTTTCATTCAAATGGAAACACTTCGGGAAGACATAGCACATTATGTAATGAAGTCAAGATACTGAATACATTGATTATTCCATTTGAGTAACACAACTTAAATATAAATAAGAACACAATTAAGCCTAATTTTTATTTTTGTCTATTGGTTTATTTTTAGTTCTTTCATTTAGTGTACAATGCATTTTCTCCTTTTCTCTGCCGATTTTCTTTTCTTTCCTGTTTTCCCTACTCCCTAATTTTTTTCCTTGTTTTGATTCCTTTCTTCAAACATCTTACACATTTTGCTGCTGGTATTTTTTGTTTTTCTTTTGTTTTGTTGGGGGTTTTTTTGCCTTCTTACTCCTGTCCACCTCAGCTTTCCTCTCCCGTTACTCTCGCAGACATGAAGTCCTTACCTTAGATGAGTTTTGTGGAATGATCAAAGCCTCTACCTGCTCTGTCTTTTGTTTCCAGCTCCGTTCCGCAGGAGTAACAATGGTGCAGAGAGTTTCAAGACAGCCCAGGCATCTCCAATTTGGTAGTATAAAGGGCTCCCAAAGGAAAAAATCTGACACAGCCTCTTTTCAGTAAGTGACAAGCTGTTCATATCTGGAATAATACAAGTTGAAACTGTTGAATTTTTTCATATGTCATTAGAACTGCAATTCAGCATAGGACTCTACAAAGCACACTAAAGTATAATATCTTTAATAGTAGAAACATCTCACCACCTTGCATATAGTTGAAAGATAAATGAAAGTTGACTTGAGGCTCAGTGCCTGTAGCTCAGTGGTTAGGGCACCAGCCACATGCACTGAGGCTGATGGGTTTGAAACTAGCCTAGGCCTGCTAAACAACAATGACAACTACAATAAAAAAATAGCCAGGCATTGTGGCGGATGCCTGTAGTCCCAGCTACTTGGGAGGCTGAAGCAAAAGAATCACTTAACCCCAAGAGTTTGAGGTTGCTGTGAGCTGTGACGCCATGGCACTCTACCAAGCGTGACATAACTCTTGGCACAAAAAAGAAAAAAAAAAAAAAAGAAAGAAAGAAAGAAAGAAAAAGAAAAGAAAGAAAGAAAGAAAAAAAATTGATTTGCATAGGATCTAGCTTACAATCAACATGCCTTAATCGGCCTAACTAATGTAATCATCAATAGTCAAAGAGTAAGATATTTTCTGGATAGACAATAAGTTCTCACTATATAGCACAGGGTACAGCTCAAGAGTACTGACTCTTAGAGTCCTATCCCCTGGATTTGTATCCTGGAACTACCCTTGCTAGCTATATGTCCATAAAAATATTATCTGGGCTCTAAAATATTTTCATCGCAAGTAATATTGGAGCCTAAATAAATTTAGGATTTACTTCTAATCACCAGTTCAATGAAATGTGTTTAGGACACATTCAATGTTGGGTTGCTGAGAATCGGGCACTCTCCGAATTAAGATTGGGTCTGCTTAACAAACTACCCAAATGGGATATGAGGAGGGATAAAACAAGAATTTCATAGTTTTACAGTGTGCAGACAACATGCATAGGAGTTCAGAGAGTGCACTAGGGATCAGAGACAATCTTTGTGTAGCACTTCAAAGACATCTTGTAGGAGTCTAAGGTTCAGACATGTAATGCCAGGGGAAAACATTCCATTTGGAGTGAAGGTATTGAAGTAAGGAAGTGGGTGTCATATACAGAAAACACAGCAAGCCCTAGAGAACAATTCAGGGAATGTAGGTGGGCATCAGATTGTAGATCGCCTGAATAATAGGTTGAGGACCATTCCCTCGCATGCCTTCCCTTGGCACTATTAGATCTGACAGTATCTCCTTCCTTATTTTCTGTTTGCAGTAAGAGAACTGTCTGAAGTCTTCCCTGGTCTCATAAAATCTCTCCTTCCATTTCCCACACCAGTAGATATCCCTCTATCCATCCACCCACACCTGTCCAGGTTTGGGCAGTGAAGACTTACTGTTATTTCTTGAGTTGATGAGAACCAAATCTGGCACTAGCAGATGGAATATGTGTCTGTTGCCAGTCAGCTTTAAAGCAGGTCCAGAGGGAAATTATGTGTATCTATGTCACTCCCAATTCCATCATCCATCTCTATCCCCAGAATTAAACAACTTCCTCTGACTCCACAATGTGGTTGCCTGGCTTATGTGATCTGACTTCTGCTTGTGTGTTTTCTGAGTCTCTGCTAGTGCTAGAATCAACTCAGAACCCCACCCATTTACTCACACTTCCAGGGTCCTTTCCCATCAAGAACAGCATCCATTCCCTCTGTCCCCACCTTCGCTTCCCCTGGATGTCTCCATTTCCAAGATCTCATCACTGGCTATTCCAATTGTCTATTGCTGCTTAAAAAACTACCCAGAATTTAGTGGCTTTCAAAAATAATAATTTTTATTCTTATTGTTACTACTACTATTATTACATCTCAGGCTGTGTTATAAATTCAGACAAGGTACAAAGGGGAAGCTCATCTTTGTTCCACAAAGTCTGGGGCCTCAGCTTAGATGACTTATACTGCTGTAGGATGACATGGCTAGGGGATGGGGAGTCTCTGTTTTAGTGTCTATCTGCCTTACTCTTTCTCCTATATGAACTCTCCATGTGGCTAACCTGGGCTTCCTTACAGCATGGCAACTTTGGTGTAGTCAGACTATTTAAATGACATCTGAGGGCTTCAAGAGGAAGGAAACTTGCCAGTTCTCTTAAAGGCTATGCCTGAAAGTGGCAGAGTATCACTTCTTCCATATTCTATTGGTCATACCAATCACAATCCATCCCAGATTCATCAGAGAAGATAGACCTCACTTCTCAATGAGAGAAGGATCAAAATTTGATGGCCATTTTTAATGTGCCATATGGGAGTTGACAGCAGAACTCTCTTGCATAGAAAGCTTCATTTTTTTGAGTGTGCCTTCCCTCACTCCTCCTTCCATCAGACTTGACTTTGCCTCTGCTGTGGTATTTTAAATATTTACTTCAGACTAATATGAGGGTACAAAAGATTAAGGTTCAATTGTTGGCATTTTTTACATAAAGTCCAAGTTGAAGTTGAATCTTTCACCCAGAAGGTGTGCTGTATACCCTTATATTGTACACAATGGGTGAGGAGAGCTTACCAATAACCCTCACTCATCCCTTATCCCTCCTCATCCTCCCCCCACTTGAATTTAATTATTTTTCTCTTGTGTGAGTGTTTAGTTGTATATCTATTGATATCATGTTAGTATTGAGTACATTGGACATTTGCTTTTCCATTCTTGTGATATTTGAATAAAGAAATGTTCTTCACCTCCACCCAGGTTAATACAAAAGATGTAAAGTCTCTACCTTTTATGGCTGCATAGTATTCCATGGTATACATACACCACAGTTTATTCATCCATGTTCTGATGAGCACTTGAGTTTATTCTAGCATTGGTGCTTGTGATTTAAACTGTGAAAATCATTCTAGCACAATTATCCCTATGGTAAAATGATTTTTGTGGGATCAAATGAAATGTGTACTTTTGGCTCTTTGAGAATTTTCCATACTTCTTCCCAAAGAGGCTGTATTAGTTTGCAATACCATCAAAAATATCCTTTTGTTCCATTTTCTCCATACCACACAAGACTCTTCAGCTTTCAGACTTTGTGATATGGGCTATTCTCATTGGGATTAGGTGATACCTCAGAATAGTTTTGATTTGCATTTCTCTGATGATTAGGGATGATGAGCATTTTTTCATGTGTTTGTTGGCCATTAGTCTATCTTTTTTATTATTGTTAAATCATAGTTGTGTACATTAGTGCAATCACCTGTACCCATTCTATCTTCTTCAGAGAAGGTTCTTTTCAAGTCTCTTACCCACTTTCAAATGGCATTATTTGCTCTTTTCTTATTGATTAGTTTGACTTCTCTGTAGATTCTAGTTATTATCCCTTTGTCAGATTCATAGCATGCATGAATAGCATAGGTATGCCGTTCTGAAGGCTGTCTGTGTGCTTTAGTAGTTGTACCCTTAGCTGTGAAAAAGCTTTTTAGGTTGATCATGTACCATTTTTTTTTAACTTATGGTGTTCCTACAATTGTTAAAGGGATCTTCTTCATTTAAGGCATTTAAGGAAATGCCTTCATTTAAGGAAAAATCTTTTCCCAGGCTGTGGAATATCATCAAGAGGTTTTCCCACACTTTCTCCTAGAATTATCATTTTGTGTTCTAAATTCAAATCTTTTATCCAGTGAGAGTCAACTTTTATAAGTGGTGAGGAGTGTGGGTCCAGTTTCAGTCTTATATATGTGGCTAACAGTTCTCTCAGCACCAGTCATTAAATAAGGATTCTTTTCCCCAGCTCATGCTTTTGTTTGGTTTATTGAGGATTAGATGGTGGCCTCATCTTTAGGTTCTCTATTCTGTTCCATAAATCTTTATCTCTGTTTTTCTGCCATATCACATTGCTTTGATCACTGTAGACTCATAGTATAACCTGAATTCTGGTAATGTGTTGCCTCCAGACTTGTTTTTATTTCTTAGAATTACATTGGCTATTCAGGGTTTCATATGAAACAAAGTACTGTTTTTTTTTTAAGTTCTTCAAAGTATGATGTTGGTACTTTCATGAGATTGCATTAAATCTGTAGATTGCTTTGCATAGTATGGACTTTTTTTTTTCAGATGGAGTTTCACTATGTCACCCTCGGTAGAGTGCTGTGCCATCAAAGCTCACAGCAACCTCAAACTCTTGGGCTTAAGCGATTCTCTTGCTTCAGCCTTCCAAGTAGCTGGGACTATAGGTGCCTGCCACAACACCTGACCATTTTCTGTTGCAGTTGTCGTTGTTTAGCTGGCCCGGGCCGGGTTCAAACCCGTCAGCCTCAGTGTATGTGACTAGTGTATGTAACCACTTTGCTACAGGCACTGAGCCAGTATGGACATTTTAACAATGTTGATTCTTCCCACTCATGAGTATGGTATGTCCTTCCATTTTGTTAACATCTTGAGCTAGTTCTTTTCTCAAAATTTCAGAGTTCTATCTTCACAGATCCTTCACATCCTTTGTTGGGTATATTCCCAGCTATTTCATTTTCTTTCAAACTATGTGAAGGGTACTATGTCTTTGATTTTATTCTCAGATTGACTATTATCGGGATATACAAAGACTACTGATTTGTGGACCTTTATATTATATCCTGAGATGCTACTGTATTTCTTGATCACTTCCAGGAGCCTTATGGTTGAGTTCCTGGGGCTTTCTAAGTATAAGAACACATCATCAGCAAAGAGTAAGGGTTTGGCCTCCTCTGTGTCCTTTGAATACACTGAGTATTCTTCTCTTGCCTTATTTCATTGGCTAGAACATGCAGAACCATGTTGAATAGTAGTGGCAAAAGTGGACATCCTTCTCTGATTCCAGTTTTAAATGGATATGCTTTCAGTTTTACTTGATTCAGTACAATATTGGCTGTGAGTTTTTCTAGATGGCTTCTGTAAGTTTAAGAAATATCTGTCTATGCCTATTTTCTAAGGGTTGCTGTCAGAAAAGGATACTGAATTTAGTCAAATGTTTTTTATGCATCTATTAAGAGGATCATATGGTGTTTGCTTTTGCTTCTATTTATGTGGTGATTTACATTTATGGAATTATGTATGCTGAACCAACCTTGCATCCCTGGGGTAAAGCCCACCTGATAATGATAAATAATTTTTCTAATGTGTAGCTGTATTCTGTTTGCTATGATTTTATTGAACATTTTCCATCAATATTCATTAATGATATTGGTCTGTAGTTCTCATATTTTTTATTTTCTATTTATTTTGTGGGGTTTTTTTTTTGTTTTTGGAGACAGAGTCTCAAGCTGTCACCCTAGTAGAATGCCATGGTGTCATCACAGCTCACAGCAACCTCCAACTCTTGGGCTCAAGTGATCCTTCTGCCTCAGTTTTTCTATTAGTAGAGATGGAGTCTCGCTCTTGCTCAGGCTGGTCTCAAACTTCTGAGCTCAAGCAATCCACCTGCCTTGGCCTCCCAGAGTGCTAGGATTACAGGCATGAACCACCATGCCTGGCTGAGTTTTCCTTTTATTATTGGATCCTTTGCTGGTTTTGGTATTAGAGTGAAGTTTGCTTTATAGAACATGTTGAGGGTGTTCCTTCTTTCTTAATGTTTTGGGATAGGTTATATGATACAGTTTCAAGCTCCTTCAAGCTCATTATTGAAGGTTGGGTAGAATTCTGGTATAAAACTGTATGGTCCAGGACTTTTCTTTCTTGGAGAACTTTTTATTTTTATTTCAGTTTTGGTGCTTGATATTAGTCTGTTGAAGCACTCTAATTTTTTTCTGGTTTTGTTTAGAAAGGTGATGTGATTCCAGGTATTGCTGTATTTCCTCCATGTTGTCAAATTTCTGAGCATAGACATCTTTGTACATAAAAGTAGAAATAAATAAAATGAACTCTAACCAAGCTAAACTATATGAAATCCTGCAACACCATAGTAACTAGGGACTTTAGCATCCCTATGATAGAACTGGACAGATGCTCCAAGCAAAAACTAAAACAAAGAAGCTTTTGCATCTCTGCACTATTGGTTATTTCCCCCATTTGTTTCTGACTGAAGTTATTAGAAATCTTAGTTTTCTGTTTCTAGTTAAACTAGCCAAAGGTTTATCAATTTTATTAATCTTTTCAAAGAACTAACATTTTATTTTGCTGATCTTCCTAATGGTTCTTTATGTTCTTGATTTAATTTAATTCTGATATGATATTAGTTATTTCTTTCTTCTGCTAGGTTTGAGATTAGATTGGTTTTCCTTTTCCAGTTCCTTAAAATGGTTCATTAGGTTATTGAGGTGCACTCTTCCAGTTTTGTGAATGTGGGCATTTAATGTGATAAATTTCCCTCTTAGGTCTGTCTTTGTAGTGTTCTGGGTTTTGATAGTTTGTATCTTCATTGCCATCTTGTTCAATAAATCTAATTATTTCCCTCCTTCTTGACTCAGCTATTGTTAGTCATACACTTGTTTAGTTTCCATGACTTTTTGTGGGAATGATGATTTTGTTGAAGCTGAGTTCTACTTTTATTCCACTATGGTCCAAAAAGAGACACAAGGCATAATTTCTATTCTTTTAAATTTGTTGAGATTTGATTTTTGCCCTAACATATGATCAATTTCAGAGAATAATCCCTGGGCTGATGAGAAGAATGTAGATTCAATTTTATAGGGGTGGAGTATTCTATATATGTCTGTCAATCCCATTTGTTCTAAAGTCCTGTTTAAATCCATTGCTTCTTTGTTTTAGTTTTTGCCTGGAGCATTTGTCCAGTTCTATCATCGGGATGCTAAAGTCCCCAGTTACTATGGTGTTGCAGGATTTCATATAGTTCAGATTGGTTAGAGTTCATTTTATTTACCTGAGAGCATTTAAATTGGGTGCATAGATATTTAAAATTGAAATGTCTTTGTGTTGTATTGTTCCCTTGACCAGTATATAGTGTCCATCTTTGTCTTTCTTTCTTTTTGTTGGTTTGAAACCCAAGGAATCTGAAAATAAGATTGGAATTCCTGCTTTTTTCTAATTTCCTATTGCCTGAAATTTGGTTTTCCAGCCCATCACCCTGAGTCTTGTGTTTTAAAGTGGCATATGTTCCTTAAAGACAGCATATACTTGGCATGTGCCTTATTCTCCAGTTAGCCAGCTTGTGCTGCTACAGTGGGAAATTCAAGCCACTCACATTAATTGAGAGAATTGATAAGTATGGCAGAGTTATGTTCATCTTTTTTGTGAAAGTCTGTCACTTAGTTTTGTCCCTTGCCCCATTATGGAAGCTGGGCTTTGTCCTTCAATGTCTGGATGTCTTTACTTTGGTAGTGGTTCATTGTGTAAAGGACGGATCTGAGTACTTACTGCAGAGCTGGTCTCATGCTGAATTTCCTCAATGCTCACTTAAAAGTAAAAGATTTAATTTCCCCGTTGGATATGAAACTTAGTTTGGCAGGGTACAGAATCTTGGGCTGAAAATTGTTTTATTTGAGAAAGTTAAAGGCAGATGACCACTTTCTTCTGGCTTGTAAAGTTTCTACTGAAAAGTCCACTGTCACCTGATATTTTTCCCCTTGTAGGTAAGAAGTTTCTTATGCCTGGCTGCTTGTAGAATTTTCTCTTTCTTTTTCATATTAGCCAGGTTAATTACAATATCTCTAGGTGATGCTTTATTTGAATTCAGTCATTCTGGGCTGCTGAAACTATCTATCTCAATTTCTGGGTCTCTCACAATACTTGGGAAACTCTCCACAGTGATGTCGTAAAGTAGAGCTTCCATGATTTTAGTACTCTCTTCTTCTTCAGGAATCCTTATGATTCATATGTTTATGCATTTCATGTTGTCCCATATCTCTCTCAGTGATTATTCTGCTTTTTTTTCCTGCCTGCTTGAATGATTGGGTTATGTCAAAAGTCTTATCTTCAATTTCTGAGATTCTTTCTTCCCCATGTTCTACTCTACTACTGAGACTTTCTACTGTGTTTTGAATCTCCTTGAATACCACTTTCAATTTCTTAAGCTCTGGTATATTCTTTCTAATTATGTCCAGATCTTTTATGACTTTGTTTTTAATTTCACTGATTTCTTGAGACAGCTTTTGGATTTATTTTTGTATTTCTTTTTCTATCATCTCTTCGATTCCATTCATCTTATTTGCCATCCATATTCTGAATTCTATTTCTGTCATTTCAACAATTTCTGTGTGGATAGTATTTTCAGCTGTATCATCCTTATAATCTCTAGGGAGTTGATTTGTTCTGATTCTTCATATTGCCAGGGTTCTTCTGCTGATTCCTCCCCATGTGTGTTTTCAATTTATTTATAAATTTTTTATACTTTTTAAGCTGGAATGTTCAGCTGTCCCTGAATTTTAAATTTTTATTGAGAGATATTCTAGTTGGTGTCCTTAGGCAGTATCCAAGAGAACATTGAGGCCTGCAAGGTGAAGCTTGACTGACAGAATGCAGCACTTACCTGCTGGCAATAATGCCATTCAACCAGCTCTGGGGAATTTTGGATATAGAGTCAGGTGGGCTGATAGCAGCACCAGTTGCCCCCAAGTGCAGGGCTGTACACACCCCTTTTAAAACTTGCCTGTTCCAAGTGGCAGTTCCTTGTTCTTCCAGCTGCTCAGAGGGTATTAAAGCTGTTTGATTGCTTGTTTTAGGACAATTTGCATGTCTAATTTGATAGACTGATGATGAGTTCAGAGGTCTGAGGATGTGGAGCTCACCCATCCCTTCCAAGACCTACCAGAGCAAAGCAGCTGCTTGGTGCACAATAAGCCTTTTCAGTGGGGATTTTGGGCCATTTTGGATACTAAAACAGGCTGGTTGATATCAGTTTTAAGGGCCCTGCGGTGTAGAGTTCATCTTGCCACTTTCAGGGCCTGTCAAAATGATGGCCACTTGTTGCTACGCTGATCCACTCAGCAGGCTTTTAACCCTATTTGCACCAAATACTGAAGGGCTAAAATCAGATCCAGAGGCTCAAGGATACAGAGCTCACTACTCCCCTCACCACCCTGTTCAAAGGAGCTGCTGTTTATACCTGTGGCCCTTCCCACACATAATCTCCCAAAATTCCCTCATATGCCTTGTATCCTTTATATGAGGACCGACCTTGCTTTCTCCAAGCTAGGTGGAGTGGGGCTGGAGGTAGGACCTCAGGTGATGCTCCCAGGCCAGGAGCAGCTACCAGATAACAAGTAAATCTGTTTCAACCAAAGTTTCAGCTCCACCCATAAATAAATTTAAAAAGGTGAGGTTTGCGCCAAAGCCCTGGGAACAACAGATGCGAACACCATGGCTTTTACATGTGGTTGGGTGAAGAGAATCTGTAGCTTGCCATATGCTTCCTGGGAAGAGTAGGGTTACCCGGAGCCAGGCCCACTTCTCTCCAAGTTGACAGGAGGGGAACTGGGGATTGAACCTCTAGGAGGGGCCCACAGGGAACAGATACATGACAGAGCCACTCCAGAGCACAAGGAAAGTTCCTGATAGCAGGAAGGAAACTCAGGAGAGATTCTGCTTCACCAAAGTTAGTGTAGTTGAGTCACGGTTTCCTCCCACAGTAGGAAATGGGGTGCACCCAGTTCATGGATCCACACAATACAGAGGTCCCTTAGTGATCCTATCAGACACTTTGTGGGGCAGGCCCTGTCTCCCTTTCCACCTGTGGTCAGTATGGATCCCACTGGTTATTGGTAACAGAGAAAGTGGACCCTGTAACCCTTTCTTCTGAGGTTCCTATGGGAGCTGGGTAGGGTTCAAAACTCCTTTGCCTTTATGTTGCTTGGGGGCAGGGCAGCCCCTCCAGGCTTTCTGAGCTGAGCTACCACTCTGACCCCCCCAGGTGCTATGAAGCAAGTCTTCGCAGGGGGCAGTCCATTGGGCAAGCAGAGAAAGGGGGTATTGGCTGTGGCCACAAGGTGGCTAGAGCCAAATTGCTCACTATTTTGCCAGGCAGGATGGGGATCCAGAAGAGGATACTCCAAGATGTAGGAAAATGGGGTCTTTTGTCCTTCATGGCACTCTCCAGTGGGGTGAGAGATCCTACGTTTTACTGCTTCAGTTTAGGAAGGGTCCCTCTTAACCCTTCTATTTGGCTCCAGGCTCCTCTAATTTGGCCCACTCTGTAACCATACTCATTTCTCTTCCTTCCTCTTTCTCATCTTTAACCTCTCAGTTTGTTTCAGTGCAGCTGCTGAGCACCTTAATTTTTTCTCATTGTTGTCTGTCCCACAATTTCAACTACTCCAAGTTCATTTCAGTCCAACTTCCCTACTGCTGGATGGCTGCATCTGATGAAAGCTGCCTCTGGTCAGCAATCTTGCCCCTTGTCCTCTGTTGTGGTTTGAATAGTGTTCCCCAAAATGATATGTTGAATACCCAAGCCAAAGTACCTCAAAACATAATCTCATTTGGAAATTTGATCTTTGGGGGAGTATTCAAGATAAGATGAGATCATTAGGGTGAGTTGTAATTCAACATGACTAGTGTTCTTATTTAAAAGGATAAATTTGAGGGCTGGACATCACCCCTGTAATCCTAGCACTCTGGGAGACTGAGGCAGGTGGACAGCCTGAGCTCCGGAGTTTGAGACTAGTCTGAGCCAGAGAAAGACATGTTCTCCTTTGGGCATTGTCTGGGGCCCCAAATGAGCCACTAAGCTGGGCTCAGTGAAAGCCATTGTGTGTAAAAACTGCTCCAGCAAGCTCCGCCCTCAGGGTCCCAGAGCAAGGAAAGGCGGGACAAAGTAACCTAGTGACTGAGCAGCTTAAAGGCAGGGACTGAACTGCCTCACAGCCCTAATGGAACAGAGTGAGATGGTTTTGGCACACTGGAGCCTTGGGCTGTTGCCTTGGGTAGAGTGCCCTGACCTCACAGCTCATAGCAACCTCAAACTCCTGGGATTGGCACCGCCCAGACCTCCATAAGAGCTGTGCAGCGACCCCCAACCGGTGACCTGCACCCACCGGGCCTCTGCTTTCCCTGAACAGGAACTGCGGGAGCAACGCAACACTGCATCCCCCCTCCTGTGTCCTCCCAGCTTCCACACTAGCTCATCCATCTGATCAGGGACTCTAGTAGCTGCATGCCCTCTGGAACCCTCCCTGCCTCTGTGCAGAGCCCTTCTCCTGGCAAGAGACTACTAGAGCCATGGGTTCTCTGTGCCAAAGTCACTGGATGCCAGGCACAGAGAACCATGCACAAGACCCCCAGCCCTGTTGCTGAATCCGGGTGTGTCGCACACTGGAGCTGCTTCTACAACCAGAACTCCCTAACTAGAGCAGCCCCAGAGGAACTACACAGGGTCACTCCCTACAAAGATCCAGCAACAATAGAGTGATCCCACTGGGGT
>CAUYPK010006296.1:0-17052 GCA_963574355.1 Loris lydekkerianus
TTATTTATATTTTTAAAAATGAAAAAGATCACTATGTTTGTGTGCTAACCACTTACTTGATTCTATTTTGTGGTGGACGTAGATGATTATGTTTTGAGCTTTGTATTTTGTGAAAACCTAAATGAAGAATTCCAAAGAGAACACCTTGTGTGGAGACTTAGTTTTGTTCTTAACACCTCTGACCCATCTCATTTTCACGGGTAGGAGCAGACATTCTATACATCCTACCCCACGTGTCAGACTGCGTGGGGTCGGATCCAGGCTTTCACGCTGCCAGCTCTCGCCACTTTGCTGGTGTCAGACAGGTATGCACTCTCCCAGGAGGAAGGCCTCACGCACCATGGTTATCACATCTCTTCCTGGTGCTGCAAGTCATCACCACTGCAGCAGTGTGTGATAAAGTTTTATTAGCAAGGGCTCTCCTACCCATTGAACAAGTCAGAATCCAAACCAATTCCAACCTGAATTCGTGCTGTCCTCCCATGCAGGGTTTGGGCTAAATATGGCCTACTTGGTGAGAGATGTAATCAAGTTGTTTTAATTATGCTTTTTAAAACGTTCTCCTAAAACGGCGGTTCTCAACCTGTGGGTCACAGGAACTGTATTAAAGGGCCACTGCATTAGGAAGGTTGAGAACCACTGTAAAATATCACAACTATCAGCCATACTTTGATTTAAAAGCTCCCTCCTTAACCTCTGAAGACTGCACTATTACATTTCAATAATAGGATGTCAGAGGGCAGCCAGGAGCCCTAATTTTAAGTCTGTTAAAACAAACTGAAGGGGCCAGGTGCAGTGGCTCACGCCTGTAATCCTAGCCAAGTGTCACTCTGGGTGGTCAAAACGGGTGGATTGCTTGAGCTCACGAGTTTGAGACCAGCCTGAGCAAAAAAGTGAGACCCTGTCTCTACTAAAAATAGAAAAACTGAGGCAAGAGGATGACTTGAGCCCGAGTTGGAGGTTGCTGGGAGCTATGACGCCACGGCACTCTACCTAAGGCAACAGCTTGAGACTTTTGTCTCAAAACAAAAAACTAGAAGGATGAGGTTACGGACCAGACTGTATCTCCAGCCCCTGCAGATGGCCACAGCCTGAGACTTTGAGTAGGTGGCATAACCCAGGGTGTGCTTTAGGTTGGTTGGTTTTTCGTGTTTGATCTGTGGCTGGTGGCCAGTGCTGCCCGTTTGGGCTTATGAGTATCATAGCAGCCACTTAGAAAATTGGGAGAGTAAAATATATAGGTAAAACGATGAGGAACAAAATGCCCTTTTTTCCTTAGTACATTTTAAGTACATAATGAAATTTTACCTTCTATTTAAGAATATAAAAACTGGGGCGGCACCTGTAGCTCAAAGGAGTAGGGAACCAGCCCCATATACAAGAGGTAGCAGGTTCAAACCCAGCCCCGGCCAAAAACTGGAAAAAAAAAAAATTCTGTTATTTTGGGTGGCGCCTGTGGTGTGGCTCAAAGAAGTAGGGCACTGGCCCCATATACCGGAGGTGGCCAAAAACTGCAAAAGAAAAAAAAAAAAAAAATATATATATATATATATAATATATATATAATATAATATATGATATATTATATATATTATAAATATAATATAATAAAATATATATAATATAATATATATAATATAAACTGTAACTCCTGTAAGAATATAGGAGAATTTAATTTAGAATACAGTTTTGGTTTTCTTGGAGGGGTTGAACTGGTACATAGGGCTAGCCCCCTACTCCTTTGAGCCACAGGCACCGCCCTAGAATACAGTTTTTAAGAATATAAAAGCTAGCTCTGGTAGCTCCGTGGGTAGGGCACCGGCCACATACAGCAAGGCTGGTGGATTCAAACCCAGCCCAGGCCAGCTAAAATAACAATGACAACAACAACAAAAAATGGCCAGCTATGTGGCAGGCTGAGGCAAGAGAATCGCTTAAACCCTAGAGTTTGAGGTTGCTGTGAGCTGTGATGTCACAGTACTTTACCCAGGGCGACAGCTTGAGTCTCTATCTCAAAAAAATCAAAAATAATATAAAAACTGTATAGATCTGTAGTTTTGGTCCCCAACACGGATGTCTTTTAACAGGGGTCCTCAAACTTTTTTAAACAGGGGGCTAGTTCACCATCCCTCAGACCGTTGGAGGGCTGGACTATAGTTTAAAAAAACACAACGGGGACAAATACAATCACACTGCCGCATGTGGCCCGCGGGCCGTAGTTTGAGGACCCCTGATTTAGAACAAATAGGCCACCCAGAAGCTCCTGTGAACAGCCAACCAAAGCTGCTGCTTTCTTCTCTGGAGCTCATTTCACCTGTGCTGTGTGATTCCATTGATAGAGATAAGGCAGCATTTTGGTTTCCCAGGAATGTTTTCAACAGCTTCTGTTACCTTCAGAAGTTCCTTCTCCCAGGGAATCAGAGGAAGCAGTGACAGCACTCAACAGCCAGGCTGCAGGGTCATCAGCCTTAGGCCAAGGTGGGAGCCCAGATCAACTCCAGATGGTAATTACTGAGGGGCCCTGTGGCCAGCCAGTGTCCGTCCATGTCCTTCAGTGCACTCACCTGTCCCCCCCCCAAAGGGACTCCCAGTTGACACCACTTTAGGATTGGCTGAGGAACATTGTGCATGTTCAGTCTCAGTCACTTTTCTAATTGATGCAGGCAAAGTAAGCGACCCCATCCCACCACAACAGCCAAGTAACAGGTGCTGCTGCTCAGCGTGCCACAGGCATCTGAAAACTTAAGAGCCTCTTAGGCTTGTATCCGTATTTCCTTACACTGGAATGTTACGTGAAATAAGTGGGGTGTCAAGTCGGACTCTGAAATCTAATTCTCAGATGTGATTTTTTTGTTACAGGATTTGATCTCTGTGCTTTATTTTTTTTACTTTTTTGAGATAGAGTCTCAAAAATTTGCCCTGGGTAGAGCGCCATAGCATCACAGCTCACAGCAACTTCAAACTCCCGGGCTTCAGCAATCCTCTTGCCTCAGCCTCCTGAGTAACTAGGACTACAGGCACCAACCACAATGCCTGGCTAGTTTTTCTTTTCTTTCTTTTTTTTTTTTTTTAATTGTTTGGGATTCGTTGAGTAGTTTTCCAATTTTTGTACA
Source organism: Loris lydekkerianus (assembly GCA_963574355.1). Lineage (NCBI taxonomy): Eukaryota > Metazoa > Chordata > Mammalia > Primates > Lorisidae > Loris > Loris lydekkerianus. Next base: position 3,114 of record CAUYPK010006296.1, read on the forward strand.
GATGGGTTTCACTCTTGGCTCAGGCTGATCTTGAACTCCTGAACTCAAGCAATCCTCCCCCCTCAGCCTTCCAGAGTGCTGGGGTTATGGGTGTGAGTCACTGTGGGCAGCCTGACCTCTGTGCTATAAAGAAATCAACCCTTTTTTTCAAATGCCTTTACCTAGAAAAAGAAACCCATATATTTATCTGTTTCCCATCTCACATTCTTCTGCCACTATTAAAAATGAAATCAGTAGAAACCTCCCTGCTCCTGACAATATTTTTTCATGAGTATTTTGTTGGTTAGGTTTGGGGACACCTGTGATGTCACTGCGAAGGAGTGTTCATAGTCACTGATGGTCCCTATAGGCGTGATCATTTTGTAGACACACTGCCCATCAGAAGTCAGGTGAGGTAATAGTTTAATACTCCCAGGGCGGATACTGCAGAAACTTGGAAGTGTTAGAAAAGATCACTGTGCCTGAGGATCACTGCAACCCTCACTGTGACCCTCATGTCTGAGCCCAAACTAGGAAGCTCCACCTCCTGGGTCACTTGGGGAGTTCTGGGCGTGCTGCTTCATGTTGGTTGACTCCGCCTTTTTATTTTTTTTAAATGTTTTTCAATCCTCTGGTGACTCAGTCTTGTCTTAATACTGTTTTGTTTCTTGTGGTGGCTGCTTAACTCCAAACAATGCAGGGAGGGTTTGTAGTGAAAGTGTCTGAGTTTCTATAAGAGGCACTGTCGAAACCAAATATTTTTTTCCTTTGCTCCAGGGTAACAGTGGTGGTGTTTTGCACAGCTGATTTCCGGGCTTGAAGATTAGTAAGTCTGGGTCAATCCTTAGGAATCAGAGGCTATCTTTGGAGGTGAGGAACTGAGGCCCTACCTGAAGTCCTTTGAGGGGTGTAAAGGTGAAAGCCTGGAGCACCCCAGTGTGCCTATCACTCCATGATTAATAGCTGACCTAAAAATCACTGAGTTTAAAAGGTAAATATTAATACATGATTTGAACTCTACCTTTAAACTTGTGTGTTAGTGAAGCATCTTTTATTAAGATACTGTTCTTTTCCTGGATCCCTAGGAAAATGTTGGCGTTTTATTCTCATATGATTCTAGATTGATTTCTCTTTAGTTTAATTGTCCATGATTATTCTGTTAGGTGAGAAGAGAATTATTGTTTTTTTTTTAGAACAACATCAGTTTTGTTTTTTGTTTTGTTTTTGTAGAGACAGAGTCTCACTTTATTGCACTCGGTAGAGTGCCCTGGTGTCACACAGCTCACAGCAACCTCCAACTCCTGGGCTTAGGTGATTCTCTTGCCTCAGTCTCCTGAGTAGCTGGAACTACAGGTGCCTGCCACAACACCTGGCTATTTTTTTGTTGCAGTTTGGCCGGGGCCAGGTTTGAACCCGCCACCCTCGGTATATGGGACCCGCGCCCTACACACTGAGCTACAGGCATCGCCCAAATATCAGTTTTATTCACCTTACTTTTGGAAAGGAAGAACATTTCCAGCAAGGTATAAAGTGATCAGGTGAATGTGAAGGTCCCATCTTATGTAAGTTGTTGGGGACAAAGTATTTACTGCTGCCTTAGCTCTTTGAGGTAAAGCACAGTATAAGATGATACATACCATTTGCATATCAGAAAGGGACATATAAACTTTTTTCTCATTGTTTCTCAATAAAACTTCATTTTTCTTACAGGAGCTCATTCGGTGTGGTCAAGAGATTACATCAGAATCTTGGAATGCTTGTTAAAAACACCATCTGCTGTAATACAACCAAGTGGGCTGGGAATCTGCTTTTTAACAAGTTCTCTGAATTATTCTGATGTACTGTAACATTTGAGAGCCCCTGACACAATCATTTGTACAGTTTCTGTTGTTACATTAATTGATAGAATAATTCCAGAATTTTTAATTAAAATGCAAAGTATAAAATTGAAAATTTTACATAAAATGTCTCAGAAGTTCACAGTTCTGTCATATTTACTCTCCTTAGCTACATTATTAGAAGTTTTTTTATTAACTGCTTTTCTATAATCTCCAAGATTGTGATAGTTTTTTTCCTTACTCTTCCTTAGATCTGTGTTTTGTGGGGGGTCTTTTATTGTTGTTGTTTGTTTTTTGTGTTTTTTTGAGACAGAGTCATGCCATTGCCCAGGCTGGAGTGCAGTAGCCTCATCATAGCTCACAGCAACCTCAAACTCATAGGCTCAAGTGATTCTCCTGCCTCAGCCTCCTGAGTAGCTAAGACTACAGGCCCCTACCACCATGCCTATCTTTAGATCTGTTTAAAATTTAAGGAAGCTAATGCTTATTCGGGGTAAAGTGCACTAATTATTTTTCCCTAAAAGGAATCAGTTTATCACACATTGTCAGTAATTGGAAGTTGTGCCCTGAATGAAATTACTCACAACTGACCTCAATGGAGGCTTTGCTCAGATTGCTTCGTCACAAGTCCTGTGCTACACATGAGTTAGAGCCCCTCCTGCCTCGGATCTGACTGCTCAGCTAAGGAAAGAGAGTGTATTAATTTCCTTTGACAAGTGAAAGGAACCATCACCCAACTTTAAAACCTTAAAATCAAAATGAAGCGAGAAAAAAGTTGAATGAAGAAACTTTTTAATTTATGCCTACATCACTTATAAATTTCTGTCTAATCTTTAAGTGGAAGGGCAGCTGCATTTCTTGCTAAAACATTAGTATTGCTATTGCTTTACACAATGGGCTGAACCGGGGAAATTTAAAGAATCATTAAATTCTGATAAACGAGTGACTGCAGGATATAAAGAAGTAGTATACAATACTCCAGAACTAAGGGAGAGTACCCAGGGGCAGACAAATTGGGAAAGCAGCCCCCTCCCAAGTCTGGGGTGCAGACCTTGATAACCTGCTGGCCCATAGAGCAGGGAAGTCGGCAGGTTAGCCCAGGCCAGAGCCGCCTGCGCCCCTCGGCAGGCAGGAGGCAACTCTCAGGTTGCAGGCTGGTGCAGACGACAGCGGCTGTGCACAGGCAGTTGGGAACTACAGAAGAGTGGCTGCTCAGTGAGCACCCTCCAGGTCACAGCGATCTGCGCTGGACCTGCCAATGGAACAGGGAGCCGGTGCCGGTGTTGGCCCTCGGGGGACCGACGCCAGAAGGAATCTTTCAGGGGCGGGCTTGTTGTCGTTGACAGGTCCTAGAGACCATTATCACCAGACTGAGTGTCCACGGTCTGCACGGCCGACCTCCTGCAGATGTGCTCACACCCACATCACTGACCCGCCGGCGCCCTCTACTGATAAGACATGACACCGCGCTGAGTGTAAAGCAGAGACGCGGCAAGGGAGTCCGTGTATTATCACAGACATTCCATTCAAAGGGGACTTTGTAGCTGAGCGGCAATAAATTGATAACTGGCATGGACATATTTTTTGCGATTATTACTCTGCCATCATCTCCTGATATCATGTAAAATTTTATAGTTGTTGATTCTGTAAGAACCATTTCTCAGACAACAAAGAAAGTAGTGCCCACCAAATGGACAACTACATCTTTTGCGGGAACAGGTGTCAAAAAGAAAGAAGTTTCTCATTGTGTGTTCTTTAGATAGGCTCCATATACCTTTATTACTCAAAGTACCTCAGTCCATAGCTTTAGATGGAGGCCTATTTGAGAACATGTATAAATTTGTGTCTGTCAGCCCATTTCTCTGCCCCTGCGCACCTCCGCGTCCCTCCCGTCCCTCTGCCCGTGCGCACCTCCGCGTCCCTCCCGTCCCTCCGCGCGTGCGCACCTCCGCGTCCCTCCCGTCCCTCCGCCCGTGCGCACCTCCGCGTCCCTCTCGTCTCTCCGCCCGTGCGCACCTCCGCGTCCCTCTTGTCTCTCTGCGCGTGCGCACCTCCGCGTCCCTCCTGTCTCTCTGCCTGTGCACATCTCGGTGTCTCCATACCTCTGGTGTGTCCCAGGGTGTTCTCTGTGTTTTTCTGTTTCATCATCTACAACTATCAACTGCCTGTCCTTTCATGTCCATAATTATTCTAATTTACAGTGATTTGCAAAAGATAAAGTGAGAATGAGTCAAATACTAGAACGGAAAACCTCTGAGGAAAGTCAAGAAATGCTTTTCTTCTTAGTTTGGAAGAAAAACTAAGAATTTTACCTCATTCAGGCTAAAAAAAGGAAGTGTGTGATATTGTTTAAACAAGTCTAACAGTGAATGAATGAGAGCTGGTCCCCGTCTTTAATCAGGACAGAATGTAGGATTTGTTTTGCCTGGTAGTGATAGCAATGAAGTTGGCAAAATGGAACAGCTTAACAAGGATGGCTGGCTTGTGGGCATTGGGTTGAGAATTTTAAAGGACTAGCTTCCTTCCTGAAGATTAAAAGAAATAGAATATAAAGCCACATTGAATGAAATGGTTTGGGAGATTTATTAAAAGGTAGGAAGATAGTCTGATATCTCTTCCAAGTAGAGAGGCAGAAAATGAAATTAAGCTTAGGCTATAACAAACAAAATTCTCCAAGTAGAAGGTCAGCCTTAGTTTGATAATGTATCACTGGATGTGTTTTGATATCATTATTTAAAACTCTGAGGAATCAAGGAATAACTGCTTTAACCCAAGTTTGAAACCCTGACTAGGTACGCATTTCACACAGAGAATGCAAATCCTTTTCTCCCCCTACCTTTTCATTTTGCTTTTTAAAGTGTATTCCCTGATCTTTTCTACAGATTTTACTGAAGACTTCTTGTTTTTAGAGAACAAAGTTTTAAAAAGAAGTAACCAAGGATTTAAAAGCAACTTGTAGAGCTTTCTTGCATATGTCAGTTAAAAGCTAAGGAATGCAGTGTGTTCAGTGTGCTTAGCTGTAAGAAACTAAGGACATCAATTTCAGATGCCGGTCAGCAGTGGGCCTCTGCAAGTGGCCGAGAACAGGGTGGAGGCACAGAAGGTCTGCTTGGGCATCACTACTCTGGACAATCAAATACGTGCGTTGGCAGGGCTAATTGAGAAGATGTGTGCCTGCTAACTAAAACAGAACTACAACTCTTCAGATCCAAGTGATCAGAAATCAATGGGAGGTACCTAACAAAGAACTTCTGTCCACAGGTGAGTTATGGCATTGGGCAAAATGGCCAGCCAGTGCTGCCCCCTCATAAAGACAGCCAGAACAATGAATAAATAGCTATATTTAAACAAAAACAAGTGAGGGAGAGTGCCAGCATCCATCAGAGAACTAACAGAAACCCTGGTGAGCACAGAAACTTGGGTTGGCCACACACAGAATGGAAGGAAATGCCTCAGCCACCAAGATCAATTGGGAACCAGAAGCAACTTCTTCCTATGGGGAGGAGGTAAGGAAGAGGATCCCAACATCAGTCCCTAGGCTCCTACAGACCTCAGCACTAAGGCTCCCTGTAGTCCTCACAGGCACTAAGGCTGCTGAAGGAGCTGCCTGAGGTCCACATGGCTGTGCCTCCCAGAGAAGGAGCTGACACTGTGCCCTGCCCCCTGTGGCCTGCTTGACCACCTTGCCATCCCATCTTAGAATTGGTTGAAACTATGGCTGGAGTGTATCTTGCTCTGGGGGCAAGAGCCACAGTTTCACTTCACCCCTGAGGCTAAGCCACCACAACACCCCAGCCTGCTGGCCCAACAACCCCAAACCATGATGCAAGCAGATGCTACACACTTTTCCATGGGGCCAACAGAGGCCCTTCCACCTTCCCCTAGCCCAGCGGTTCTCAACCTGTGGGTCACGACCCATAGGAACTGTATTAAAGGCTTGGGTTGCAGTATTAGTAAGGTTGAGAACCACTGCTCTAGTCCTTAACACCAAAGCTGACATGGCACCCGGCCTCCTGGGAAAACAGCATCTTGGCTAATCAGAGTGGTCACACACCTTAGAACTCAGGCTGAAACAGCCCCTGGCATCCCAGGGAAATGATATCTGGGCCATCCAGAACGGTCATGCCCCCACCCCCTCCAGTGCTGAAGTATTTGGAAGAAACAAAGCATTTGAAATGCCTCAATCATTATAAAAATCTTTCAATTGTGCCATATATTTGGAAAACATAATAAAATGGTGTAAACTCAGTGCATGCACTTTTTTTTTTGAGACAGAGTCTTAAGCTGTCCCAGACCCATTTTACTTCCTGTCTCTCTGTTACTAGCACAGGGCACAGATTTACTTCATTCATTCAATAAACAGCTATTGGATTTTACTTCGAAAAGCCTCCACTAGAAACTGTTGAACCAAACACACGCGACTCTGCTCTCTCCAGGCTCCCCCTTGCGGCTTCCTGCGACCTGGTTGTCCCTTCCCTCTTTCTTCCTTTCCTGTGTTTAATGACTAGACGAGCAGTATCCACTTTTCCCTCGGCATCACATATGCTGTGCCAGGGTCCCGGGGCTTTTGGCAGTTTTAAGGCCTGGGGAATACAGAGGTCATTGATTAACTATCACCCACATTATCACTGGGACATCCACCCATCGCTTGTATTGGCGTGACCCCTTCAGGCTCAGTGACTTGGTACTTCTGTCCTTTCTTACGATATTGAAGCCTTTTCTGAGGCTCCCTCTGTTCTCTTCTGCAATACATCCCAGTTTGTCTGGACAGTCCTGGTTTCCGCTTCTGGTCCCAGTGTAATCGTCAATAGTGCCCTTTTTCTTTCTTTTTCCTGAGACAGTCTCACTCCATCACCCTCAGTACACTCAAAGCAACCTCAGACTCTGGGGATCAAGCGATACTCCTGCCTCAGTCTCCTGAAAAGCTGGGACTACAGATGTCTGCTAGTTTTTCTATTTTTAGTAGAGATGGGGTCTTGCTCTTGCTCAAGCTGGTCTCCAACTCTTGAACTCTGGCGATCCCCCTGCCTCAGCCTTCCAGAGTGCTAGGATTATAGGCATGAGCCACTGTACCTGACCAATAGTGCCCCTTTTCACTGTCAACTATGTCCTGGTTTGGCCAATAGATTCTGTGACCACCCGTTCCTAAACAACATGCAGCCACTATCTAATCTGAGCACTCACCACTTCACACCAGCTGAGAGGGCAGCAGAAGCCTCAGTTTCCAGAAACTCCTCTGATCTGGGAGAGTTAGGAAGCACCACTCTTCCCCTCTGCTCTTCTAAGAACTGTCTGTCTTAGGGAATTGCCTTTTCCCAAGAGTTCAGACATAAAACCACAAAGATCTGCAGCCTACTCCCAGTTCCCCACTTAGCCATATATCCCTCGCCTTAGACACGGGGAGGAAGCCAGACACCTGACTTGTGATCTCAAAATGTTAACCCAGATTTAGAGCCTGGTATACGTGCTTTGTCTGACTGACTGGAAGATCTTTAAGGACAAGGATTTCCTTATTCCCCTTTTTAAACCTATACTCTTCTCTCCTGTTCCCCATATAGGAATCAAAGGTTAAGAGCAGGGTCATTAAATGCTTGTTGAAGATACTATTAGCCATTTGCACCCCAGCGTGCCTGAGTTACAGTTCTTTCTCTAAGTACTGTACACATCTAGATGCAGAAGAAAAAAGCGGCTAGGTATCTGAGAGATTAGCAACTCCCAGGTGAGAGAACTACAACTCACACTTCACTCAGCTCACATTTCACCAACGGAACATGCCCCCCGCCCCCCATACCACCGGCAACAGCGCCTGAGACTTGTGCAGAGTTAGGATTGGTAGTTGGGCTGACACCCATTGAACCATGGTGAGTACAACATGAGTGAGACTTGTAGGGTACTGGACTCTCAGCTGCCTGAGAGGCATAAGTATGAAAATAAAAGCAAATATCTCCCACTCCCCCCCCCCAAAAAAAAAAAAACCCTGTGGACCTTTTTAGAGTCCTGAGTCAAAAAGGTCCCAATCTCTGAAGGCTTTAGACACCCCAAATAAGTCAATTTCTGCCTCATGTCAAAGTATCTATTTACAATGCTATGATTAAAAACATAGGTTTTGTAACCAGACAGCCTGCGTTCAAACTCTGATTCACTATTACTCCACATCTTACTTTGGTCATCTGCAAAATGGAGCTCTTAATTCAGAAGGACCAGACAGCTTCCTATGCATATAAAGTCTATACATTATAAGCTCTTAGGCAAAAGGTGCCCTCATTCTACTGCCCAGGAGTCAGTCTAGGAGGGAGAGAGAGCCCTGAACAGCACAGGTAAGGTGGCCCCTGCCCTCCTCCAGGGCTTACAGCCTTCCCCAAATACAGCAATGTGAACACATACTGAGGGCTCCTATAACTGTGTCCAGAATGCAAATTTGCATCCACCACCTGTCATTCACTTCACAAAGCTGGTCTCTGCGGGTACCATGAGCCCCTCACCCTGGGTTCTTGCCAGTAGTAGAGGCCCTCCCAGGCCCTGTGACTGTGTCCTTGCTGACAACAGGACAGACCAGAGGCAGTCTGAGTTGAGCAGTCTGCTATGATTCCGTCCCCCTCGCTGGGCCTCAGCCTCCCACCCCCCTCTCCCCCACCCCGGCCTAAGGGGGGAGCCATGTCTGCCCCTGCTTTGACCCTGTCCCTTCCCAGCTCGCTTACTCTCAGGATCTGGAAGATGAAAGGTAGGCGGCGCTTGAAGGCCCAGCCCTGTTTTTCTCCTGTGCTGGCTGCATCTCCAAGGTTCGGTAGCTGGAGAGGCCTTAGCACAAAGGGAACAGTCGTTTTTAATCAGGTCACAGGCTAACAGCGAGCCTCTGCGGCAATGCACCTCTCCTGTCAGGAGGTAGAAGCGTGGGACACCAGAGCCTCTGGTGCCAGGCAGGCAGCGCTCCTCTGGGTTTGTGCCACCCAGCAGGCACCCACACGGCCCACAGGTCGCTGTGAAGCAGGAAGAGGCATCCTTTCCAGAGACCAAGGCAATCTGCCCTACAAGACAGATTCTGTCATCATCCCTTTGGCTTTTCTGTGAGGACAGCCCTTACTCCTGTGTGTCAAGGACAGGCTCAGCTTTGCTCCCGGGGGCTTGGTGACAGCGCCCTCCAGGCCTCTCGGGTGAAAGAGGCCTAGGCCACTTCCTTCTGAGGCTCTGAAAATACTTTAAAGATGAAGACATGCCAGAAAGCTACAAAAATTTTAGCTGTGGTATATTCTAAAGGACCACCTTGATATCAGTGATTGACCAGCGCACGCACTTATGTAATGCACACACTCAGGTGAGGCATGCATTAAGATAATGCACGCACTCAGGTAACACGTGCACTCAGGTAACTCATGCACTAATGTAATGCACGCATTAGTGGTTCTCAACCTTCCTAATGCAGCAACCCTTTAATATAGTTCCTCACGTGGTGGTGACCCCCAACCATAAAATTATTTTCGTTGCTACTTCATAATAATTTTATGGTTAGGGATCACCACCACATGAGGAACTGTGTTAAAGGATCGAGGCATTAGAAAGGTTGAGAACCACTGCATTACGGTAACACACAGTAATGTAACACACACATGCATGAGCTCTGCTGAGGGAAGGCCCAAAGGCGCAGGTGAGGACCTGGACGAAATGGCCCTTGCGCTCCTCTCCCACTCGAGGAGGACTCTGCGCCTGCAAACACACAGGGATGGGAGGGAGCGTGAAGGGGGCGGAGGGCTGGAAGACTAAGCCCATAGCAGAGGTAATGATGTCTAAAAAGGAAGTCAACTTCAGAACCAAGTTCGTACTGGGTCCCCGTTTGGATACTTCCCCTTCTCATGGTTCCTTACCTATCTGTAAGCTGAGCAATGTTGAAAGACGCTTTGTTCCCCCACAAAATTGAAAATTAGAGATTTAAAGAGGGAAGATGCCCTGGGCGTGGGAAGCAGGGACGCAATGCAAAATGCACCCTGAAGGCCTTTCTTCCTCCCTTTCTGCCTTCTTCTTTCCTTTCTTCCTCCTTGAGTTGGAATCAAAATGCTTTACAGTTGGCAAAGAACATCATTCATCCCTAACAAGTACAGTTTTTACTGTTTGGTATTTGTTAATATCTTGGAATTCCGTTCCTCATTCCATTTCCAGGATGCTTCCCTCACCCTTCAACATCAGAAAGGATGCTGCTGGTTGCATAAACTGGTTAGACTGCAAAAGCCACGTTGCTTTCTCCCTAAATGGGGGTTGGGGGAGCAGACGTTTGTGTATGAGCCCTGCTTAACTTAAAACGCAATCAAGTTAGGCATTGCAAGACAGAAACAGTCTCGAAATGTTATTAATAACTACATGTGACACAACCACTTTATTTCTGAGAAATGCCCTTCTGACTGATCATTGCTCATGCTCTCCCCATTTGCTGCTAGAAAAGAAAAAAAGGGGCCCTCCCTCTGTCTCCTGTCCCGCTCTCCTCGCACCCTCCGCAATGACTCCCGCGGAGGAAACCGTCGCGGTTGCGTGCAGCGTAGTCTCCGCCCTCAGCCGCGTGAGCTGCCGCTCGGGCTGCACAGTCGCCGGGCGTTGAACCTGCCCTGGCGGGATGAGCTCATCCCCGCGCCACCCCGGGGCCTTCTCCGATTGGCCGCTCTCCCAGACGCGGTTCCTCCTCCTCCCAGCAGCCGCCGGTCACCCGCGGTGAGTCCTCGCCGCTCTCGCCGCGCTCCTACCCCCTCCCGTTGGAGCACTAGCGGGAGGTCATTCCAAGCATCCAGCTGAGCCTGCACTTCTCACAAAGGCCGCCCTGCCTCCTGGACGCCACCAGCTCGGCCTTGCCCTCCCCGCTGTGCTCCTCCGGCACCATCAGCAAGTTCTCCCCCTTGGTTTGCCCAGGGGCTGGTTCCCCCTGGTGAGTCTGCGCCAGCCTGGTTGGAAACCCTGAATTCTCTTTGTTTAGGAGCAGTCCCAGGTGGGGAGGCCTCCTGGAGTCTGCTGAGAGCGCTCAGTTCCCGCTGCCGGCTGCTGGTTAGGATTGGGGGTGCCGCCCGACGGGAAACCTTGGGGGGTTCTGGGGTTTACTTTAAGAAACGGCAGTTCAGGCTCCCTAGTCCTTGGGTCCTGTAATGAGTGTCAGTAAGTCTCTAGGAACGCATCCTGGGAGTTGCTTTCTAGTTAAAAAAAAATTTATCTAGATCCTGGCTTTTCGTGCCCTAGTTCCTTCCTTTCTAAGAAAGGTGAAAGCATCTGGACTAAATAAAACCTAAGTCCAGATTTCCTTTTGTAGCCCTCAAGAGGATGTCTCCCCCGTTCGGTGTAGTCTGTTCTCAGGCTCCCAGCCTGAGACTAAACACAGACTAAAAACCCTTGTTTTTCCTTCTTTCTCCCTTGTTGCCTTTCCTGTCTGTCCAACCATCTTGCACAATGACTTCTTGGTCTTTTTTCCATTTTTTGCCGCTTTTGAACCCAGTTCTATCCTCGACACCATTTCTATCAACTTCAGACAGGAGCCAGTAGGGAAGAAAACCTGGGACAAAACTGAAAAAAGCAACTTGGTTTTGCACCGAACCTTTCAGAGGTCAAAGACATCTCAGGTCACTTCCTTTTTGCTGAGGCCCCCAGAATACTCTTTTTTAAAAAATTGATAGGCCCCAAGGTGGCTAATGCCTATAATCCTAGCACTGTGAGAGGCTGAGGCAGGAAGATCGCTTCAGCTCAGAGTTAGAGACCAGCCTGAGCAAAAATGAGACCCTATCTCTTCTAAAAATAGAAAAAGTAGGCTCTGGGCCTGTAGCTCAGCTGCTAGGGCAACCACATACACTGGAGCTTGGAGCTTGGAGCTGGTGGGTTTGAAACAGGCCAGAGCCTGCTAAACAACAATGACAACTGTAACAAAAAAATAGCCGGGCATCATGGCAGATGCCTGTAGTCTCAGCTACTACAGAGGCTGAGGCAAGAGAATCTCTTATGCCCAAGAGTTTGAGTTGCTGTGAGCTGTGATGCACTGGGACTCTATTGAGGGTGACACAGTGAGACTGCTTTAAAAAAAAAAAAAAAAAAAGAAAAACGAGCCGGGTCCTGTAGCTGGCACCTATAGTTCCAGCTACCCAGGAAGCTGAGATAAGAGGATCGCTTGAACCCCAGGAGTTTGAGGTTGGTGTGAGCTATCATGCCACGGCACTCAAACCAGGGTGACAGACTTTCAAAATAATAATAAGTAAAATAAAATAAATAAAATAATTGATAAATGCCAAAAGGTTACACAAATTACAGAATATTTTATTTTATTTTTTTGAGGCAGTCTTACTATGTCACCCTTGGTAGAGTGCTGTGTTGTCACAGCTCACAGCAACCTCAAAGTCTTGGGCTTAAGCAGTTCTCTTGCCTCAGCCTCCCAAGTAGCTGGGACTACAATGCCCAGCTATTTTTTTGTTGCAGTTGTTTAGCTGGCCAGGGTGGTGTTTGAACCTGCCACCTTCAATGTATGTGGCCGGTGCCATATCCACTGTGCTGCAGGCGACGAGCCAAACTGCAGAATATTTTAGATGCTTAAGCAGATTATTCCTTAACACACACAAAACACTATGACTAGGATATTGACTAAAGATACCATGTAAAGTCTAAATATGGAGGCTTCTAGTGAACTGGGGCCTGAGTCAAAACCTCTAATACCCATTATTTTGCTCTCTTATCTTGCTCTGAAGTCAGCATGAGCAGCAGGACACAATATTTGACTTCTCCTGCTGCCAGCCCCCTCCACTGCCTGGGCAGTCTCACATCTTCCCGGCTGGGGCTCAGAGCTGAAAAGTACAGGTTCCTGCCTCAGGCGTTCACTGGTGACTAGGCCAGGATCATTATTCTTTTGAACCCACGGCTGGTTTTTCAACACCACACACAAGGGTGTTTTAAACTTAACTGATTTTTAGCTCTCAGTTTTGAATTAATAAAAGTGTTTTGAATTAGCATCACTTGAAAGAACAGCAGAACACTACCCGTGGTCAGAACTGGGTGGTAGGTACTGAATGGATCTTTGTGGTCTTCTCTCTACTAATGTATATGTTTGAATTTTCTGTAATAAAAAAAAAAACATAAATAAGGTATGTTTGAATCTATGTGTACTCAATACTAGCATGAGGAGTAAAATGTTCTGAATTTCCCTTTATAAATTGAAAAAACACCCTTTTATCCCTTCCTATTTCCTGTTTTTTTTTTTTTTTAAATGTTGTTTTATTTTGTGGTTGTATGTGTCTGTGTGTTTGAGATTTGTTTAGTACAATCTGAAACATAAGAAGCAGCTTGTTAAATTTTTTTTTTTTTTTTTTTTGAGATAGAGCCTCAAGCTGTCACCCTGGGTAGAGTGCTGTGGCATCACAGCTCATGGCAACCTCCAACTCCTGGGCTCAAGCAATTCTCCTGCCTCTGCCTCCCAAGTAGCTGGGACTACAGGCGCCTGCCACAACGCCGCTGTTTTTTGGTTACAGCCGCTGTTGTTTGGAGGGCCTGGGCTGGATTTGAACCCGCCAGCTCAGGTGTATGTGGCTGGCACCTTAGCTGCTTGAGCCATAGGCACTGAGCCTAAATTATGATTTTTTTGCATTAAATATATTGTTTTAAAGCAGCACTGTGGTAGATACACAGAATTTGGACAGTAACAGAACACATGTATTTACAAAATGTCAGACATAATAATAAAATGTGAACACTAAAGACATAAACTTGAACCTAATCCCTAACACATAAAGTGGACTGATAAGTCTTACTAGGGTTACTGGTATGGTTGCACAGGCTGTACACTGCACCACAATGCCATAACTATGAGGGCACCATTCACAGTTTAGACATCATAGATTTATATGTTTATTACAATAATTTTTGGCAGATGACCATCAAGTGTCTTATTCTAATAAAATGACTACTACAAGTTTTCAGCAGATAAATGGAAATGTCTTGAAAAAGAGAGTAGTAGGTTGTTAAATTAATAGCTCCAATGAATCATGTTTCCTAGTGTCCACACTCTTGTATTAGGTCATTTCAAAAGTTTTGTCCGTTTTTATGAGTCTACTTTAAACTGTAATATCTCAGTGAATATTTATTCAATTTAATCGAAATAAGCGCCATTTGAATCAGTG
>CAUYPK010006301.1:0-19476 GCA_963574355.1 Loris lydekkerianus
TGTAATACACACAGGGACAACCTGTAATGCACACAGGGACAACCTGTAATGTACACAGGGACAACCTCTCATGTACACAGGGACAGCCTATAATGTACACAGGGACAACCTGTAATGTATCAAGGACCACCTGTAATGTACACAGGGACAACCTGTCATGTACACAGGGACACCCTCTAATGCACACAGGGGCAACCTGTAATGTACACAGGGACAACCTGTAATGCACACAGGGACAACCTGTAATGTACACAGGGACAGCCTCTAATGTACACAGGGACAGCCTGTAATGTACACAGGGACAACCTGTAATGTATCAAGGACAGTCTGTAATACACACAGGGACAACCTGTAATGTGCTAAGGGACAACCTATAATATATTCAGGGACAACCTATAATGTACACAGGGACAACCTCTAATGCACACAGGGACAACCTCTAATGTACCCAGGGACAACCTATAATGCACACAGGGACAACCTGTAATGTACACAGGGACAGCCTCTAATGTACACAGGGAGAGCCTGTAATGTACACAGGGACAACCTGTAATGTACACAGGGGCAACCTGTAATGCACACAGGGACAACCTCTAATGTACACAGGGACAGCCTGTAATGTACACAGGGACAACCTGTAATGTATCATGGACAATCTGTAATACACACAGGGACAACCTGTAATGTACACAGGGACAGCCTGTAATGCGCACAAGGACAACCTGTAATGCGCTCAGGAACAACCTGTAATGTACACAGGGACAACCTGTAATGCACTCAGGGACAACCCAGCCTTCCTCAGAGTGCATCAGGCTTCACGATAAGAAACCTCTTGACAATTCCTAGGCTGTAGTTTTAGATTGGCTAAAGCAATCCTAGTCCTGAGATTACTAACTCAAGACATACTTGAAATTCTTCCATTACTCAACCCTTCTCCAGATGTGTTGCTACGCCTGTAATCCCAGCACTTGGGAGGGTGAGACTGGTAGATTGCCTGAGCTCATGGGTTCAAGACCAGCCTGAGTCAGAGTGAGACTCCATCTCTAAAAAATAGCCGGGTGTTGTGGTAAGCACCTGTAGTCCCAGCTACTTGGGAGGCTGAGGCAAGAGAATAGCTTAAGCCCAAGAGTTTAAGGTTGCTGTGAGCTGTGACACCAGTGAACTCTACAGAGTGTGACAAAGTGAGAGTGTCTCAAATATAATAATAATTTACTGCCCTTCTTTTGACTTTTTTCTAACAAAGTATACACTTGAAATTCTGAATATGTCTTCAAATACAGGGAAACAAAACGCTATTCTTTTACTCTGGAGTTTGAATTAATGCCTCTTATGTGATATAAGTGTGAAGACTATTAAATAAGAAGAAAATTAAAGAAAAAGTAAGTTGAAGTAATCAAATAAAATAGAAATGTTCTATAGAAATAGAAATGTTCACTCCATCTAATTAGAAAATGAAAAAATGGATTTTATATTTAATTTATTTGGTCACAAATTTATCATGTGTCTACTTCGTACCTGTTACTTCATGCTAGTTCCTAAGTATAAACAGATACCTAAAAGGGTGTCTTCCCCAAAATATAATTTATAATTCAGTGTATTTTGAAGGTATCATCCTGTCTGACAAAGCGGGCAAAAAGCAGAAAATAGTGATTGATGAACCTTATTTTGTGGTGACACAGAAATCTGATAAGCCCCAAATGTGGAATGGAATGAAAATAATAAAACTGAAGTAACCAAGTTTCTAGTGGTTGCCCACTTTCATTATAGTGCTAAGAATAACCATTGAAATAAAAAAAGATAGATGAATACCATCCTCCTGTCCAGCCCTGAGACAGGTCAGCCCAGATGTGAAGGAGAGGAACATTAACCAGTCAGTAGCCTTCACACATTTGATGAATACAGGCAGATGATTTTACGTGACTTCAAAACTCGTTTTCTTTTTTGTTGTTTCTTTTCTTTTTTCCCCCTTTATTCTTTCTCTTTTAATGCAGATTCTCACTCTGTTGCCCGGGCTAGAGTGCTGTGGCATCAGTGTAGCTCACAGCAACCTCAAACTCCTGGCTCAAGCTATCCCCATGCCTCAGCCTTCCACATAGCTGGACTGCAGGCACCTGCCGTGATGGGTGGCCATGATGCCTGGCTAATTTTTCTATTTTTAGTAGAGATGGGTCTCACTCTTGCTCAGGCTTGCCTTGAACTCCTGAACTCAAGGGATCCTCTGCCTTCACCTCCCATAGTGCTAGGATTACAGAGGTAAGCCACTACACTCAGCTGGCCTCAAAGCTGTAGTGATCTTCAAGGGTTCTGACTGGGCTTTTAATGAAGGGAACAAACAGCCCATGTCATGTCTTCACACTTCTCAAAAACAGTAATGTTCTAAATCTGCTGAAGAATATAGTGAAAAGGATAAAGAAAGCCTCTTTAAGAAACTCCTATTGTCACTGGATTTTAAAGTTATCATAAACTGCTTTCTATACTTACCCTAGATAATGAAAACTGTTAACTTTTTGCTATCTTTACAATTCATGATAAAAATTGCTACCACATAAATCATAATGCTGTCTATACTCTATCATTAAGGTAAAATTGCATCTCATTAAAATAAAGTTACGCATTGTATTTGAAAGCAAAAGTATAATAATAAAAAACTGTAGGACCTGATTAGGGAAAATCATTCATGGTTGTCATAAGAGTTTTTCTTATTTCATAAAAGAAATACATTTAGAAACGAAACACATCCCCACACAGTAAAAAAATCATCCGGCTAACTTATACACTGTTAACATTGGTATGACTGTTTCAGTCTATTTAAAACTTTTATATTTATAATATGATTATATCATAATGCATTTATGTTTATAATTATTATTTTTATTTAGTATAGTAAGTGATTTTCTTTATTATTTATTTTTATAAATTCATTTTATAAGTTGCTTAATGTCCTGTTTATATATTTGTAATTATTGATTCCTTAATAAGAACACTTTAAGTAGCTTGATGCATATTTTTTATTTGTATATATTTTTTCTCATTATGAAATTTATTGTTTTATGTCTTTTCCATGAGTAAATCTGAAATAAATTCTCTCATCAATTTGAATATTGTTAATTTGCTGCCTTGGAAATTTCTAATGAACTTTTAATAATTTTATTTAAATGTGGATGTAAGTAGGAGAGTACAAAGTTCCCTGTTCACAGAGATTGATTACGATACAACTTTAGTTGTGATACATTATAAACAACACGTATGTTCATCAAGACGGGATTAGATAAGTATATTTTGTAATAACTTATGTGAAAAAATGAGCTATTTCTCTAAAGACTTGGAAAAAAGAAGAAAAACATAGATTAGAAAAAAACAACAAAAGAAATAATATTTTTATAATAAATAATATACAAATATGGAAGGATGTAAAGTGGAACATTAACATGCTAGTCTCCAGAGGATGAACTGGGAGGGCTTTTTGTTTTTAAAAATACATTTCTTTGATATTTGAAGTATTTATTCACTTTTGCCAATGGAAAAGTACTAAATAGTTTAAAAAACACCTTTGTTACAGGATGTCCTGTATTTTCTTTCTTTTTCCTTTTTGAGGTTATTTTTGAGGTTTGTTTCTGGTCTCTATATTCCATTTTTCTTATCTGTCCATTCTTTTTCTCTCTGTTCTTATATAAACACGACACTGTTAAATACTGTCATTGAGATACATAAATTACAAGGGAGAACCACCTCTCCCTTATAATTTTTATGTGTAAAAATTGTGTTAGTAGACGCATCTGTGTGTTTTGGGGGGCTATTTTTAGATTGTGTTACTATAAATATTTTTAAAAATACTGAGCATTTGACTGGCAACGCGGCAGGCATACACTTCAGTGTGATTTGATGCTACTTTATAGTGACTGCACTGTATCAATTTGTCCCTGTGTCTCTTGTTTTTATAAAACCCATTAATTTTATCAGAGAATATTTTAATTGACGAAATCTTGAGACTCCCAAATGCAGCTAAAATATGACATACGCAGAACACAACTGATACTTTGTATAAATACGGTTGTAATTATCTATAGTTTTATTAAGAATGATCCTTAATGAGGTAGATAGGGAAAACTTTTATTTTCTTTCCTACCTTCTTTTCTGTATCTCTTCCTCTCTGTCCCTTGATGTCTATCATTGTTTTTGCATGTCCAGGGATCACCTTCCTGTGTCATTTTTTTCTTGTCATCATCAATACTTGATCTGTGAGGCTCAGGCCAGGTGTAATGTTGATGTCTCCCTGCCGTCCACGTCCACTTGACCCTCCCACCTTATCTTGTGGTCACATGGATTAGGTGCTAGACTAACTCTCATTCCAGAGTCTGAACCATAGCTATTCTGAACTCTGTCTGTAATTCACATTTGGATAGAGTTTTACAAATATGACCCTCGGCTACCCACTTTATGCTTTTCTCCAACTCCTATGCCTGGATTCTGATCTCATTTGTTCAGGCATAGCCATCCCCAACTCCTGAAGTTGTTGGGAGCCCCACCCAGTGTTACTAAACCTCTGGCCTGGTCTTATCAACATAATCCCTTCCTCTTTGCCTTAGTGCTCACTTCCAAGTTTCGGAGCTCCGACCCATTCAGTGAGAGACCAGCTGCCTGGGCTGGATTGGGAATCTTTTGAGCCAAGGAAACACCACATAAGATTTGCTGAGGGCTTTGAGGGGAGTGGCAGTTGGGGCAGGAATCTTCCTGAACGTTTCCTAGTTTTCATTCTTCCTAAAAAGTTTGGCCATCCCACACCCTCTCTGAGGATGAGGGCTGCTGAGAAAAGAAAGCTGATCTACAGACTATAGAGGGAAGGAACCCAAGTTCTGTATGAACCGTGCCTGGTCATAGCCCTACGCCTGAAATTTTAGGTTATGTAAACCAAACTTCTATGTATTTTTTTTTTTGTTAGTTAAAGTTTAATTTTCCATTAATGTGAGATCATTCTAACCAACACAACTTTCCTTCACACAGAGGTGTAAAAAATTGATATGGCTTAATATAATCCTAGAACTAGAGATATTTTCATTTTAATAAAGGTTGAGTGGCTTCGTACTGAAGAATAAATCTTTTCTGGTAGAATTTCAGGCATCACCTAGCAGATAAGGCAAACAAAGATGGTCATTCTTAGGATTACTGAAATCAGTGTTCATGAACTGAAACAGTTTTTTGCACAAGTAACAAAGCTATATTGAAATTGAAGGACTCTGATGCATAACTCAATCTTAGCTTTTCGTTTATTGCTGTATAACTCCAGTTAAATTACTTAATATTTTCAGGTTTCCTTACCTCCAAAAGTATGCATACATCCTGGGGCTCTAGTGAGGATGAAATGAAGTAGTGTGCATAAAATTTCTTAATATAGTGATTGGTGCATTAATAAGAACGGGACACCCTATTTTGTCACGGAAGAGAGTGTGCCTTACAATATGCCTATTTGCTCTGCGTTCCTCTCAGTAACGGAGACCTAACCTCTCTAAAACCTCAGAAGAAACATTCACATTGGCAGCAGCGTTTGAGTCTCCATAGATGTGAGCATCTCCGTCAGCATTCACCTGATTCATGCATTTTTAACTTAATGAGTGATAGACCTATACATACATAGACCTCAGTTTTGTATTGACTGTGAAAATGCTGGGATACCTGATGGTCCTGCCCACCTTGTTCTTAAACCTGTAATCTGCCTTTAGTACATCTTGTCCCCAAAGTGACAGCCAACCAAAGGCAACTGAGAAAGGTTCAATAGCTCTGAAGCAAAGTTCGATCTCTTGCCGTTTGCAGACACCGTCAGCATACCCGCCTCCACTCACTGCACTGGATCTGTAACCCTGTGGGTCTCTGCTGTGAAGTGATTAGACATAAGTGGAGTCTTCCTGAACCCTGGCAACACCCTGGATGACTCTCAAAACAGGTTTACTGTCTAAGTGGAATCCAAACCAGAACTCAAGGCACAGGAAAGTAATCCAGGGAGGAATAGTAATAGTATTTCATTCGATGTTAATGGAAATTTTCAAACATGATTTTATGCCTTCAAGTACCATCTGTCTGCCCTCAGGAAAACCAATACATAAGAGACTATTTAGGAATAAGTTTCTGAGACATCTGGAATTTTCCTTCGGAAAAAAACTCCCTGTCAGTCAAATGTAGGCTACCCTTTTATAGGGAACTATGGATAACATTTTTGAGTAATAGATACTGTGGCCATATTCTGAAAAAAAAAAAAAAAATGCTGTAAAAATAGGGTCAGAATATTTGAAGTTTTGAAATATCCGGAAAAGTTTGAGCCACACATTGCTGAAGTTAGGATGTCTCTCTGCAAAGCAGTCCCGCCAAATTTGCTAGGTGACTTCAGTGATTAATTTTAATATCTTAAGTTTTGCTTTTTAAGCAATTCTACATGATTCTGAAACTAGAATGTAAAACCCTCGAATAGTGACAGAATGCTATGTAGTAGCATTATAGTAGCATAATAGTACAGAATGCTATGCCCAATCTTACCAACTGTCATTAGGTACACAACAATACCTGCAATTATATAGATGAACACAGGGACATTACGTCGCTGAGCCCGTATCACATGAAGTTTTCTTTTTGTGTTCTCTTCAGTGTACGCTAACACAGATTTCCAACTGTGTTGACGTTTAAGTAAATATAGCCTCAGTGAACATCTCGTAACTTCAAACTCGTATTTTATAATTTGGTCTTATTGTGAAAATTTCAAAACATATCTTTTAAAATATATCATTCAACATTTCAAGTCAATCCTGAGGCCTTAGATGTACATAGAGAGTGATACCCAAAGTAAAGATCCTAGCAGGGTTAAAATATAAAGGATGGGAAGAAAAATATAGATCATCTATTTGTTTATTTTTAACCTTAAAAAAGAAATAAATTAAGTTTCACTCATATTTACCATATGGAGAGACATTGGTGTTTTTACATCATCCATATGTCTCGTGGTTACATTTTGTGTATGGCGCCAAGGTTTCCTAGGGGAGAAGAAAAGATTATACACATATTTTACTTGTCTGTTAAGTTTCCTAAAATGAAAAGAGGGTAAAGAAGATGTTTACAAAGGAACCTCAGGATGAATGTTAGTTATACTGAAAATGAAAATGCGATCACCAGGAGAATGGAAGAGTCGTTATATTCCCAGTACCAGCTTTTTCTTAGTAACGTTATGAAGTAAAAATTAATGATGATTTATTCAGGTTTGACAAGAGATTGGCCGAAGAGATAAAAGAGTAACTAGAAAGTAATTAAAAATGTGAATACATCCACTATTGTTAATATTAAGCCTGACGTTTCATACCTTGCGGTGGTCAATGTTGTATTCATTGTTAATATAGGAAAATTATTTTTGGAAACACATTTTGAGCAGATGCAAACTCAATGATTTTACTAGTGGGACTGCACAATCCAAAAATGAGTTATATGGGGGAAAAGTATCTTCCAGGGATTTCACCTGGTTGCTCTAAGAAAACCGAAGACATGTATAGACCATTTTATAATTTATCAACCTCTTTTCAAATATATTATATATTAATTTACAGTCTTACTACAGTCTTACTAGGTTGATGCTATATTCCCCATTTAATGAATGATAAAATCAAAGTTTTAAAAGATTACAACTTATCCATGGGTTTGATCCCTGCTCTTCTGATTTCAATTCCTACATTCTAGCTTCCAGTTTCACTTGCAAACAAACCACCTTCATACCTAAAACAGAATTTGATTGTCAACCAACGATGCTAAAAGAAAGTCCTTGTATCTGACAATTGTCAACCAAGATGCTGAAGGAAAGCCCGTGTATTACCCAATGTTATCCATTTTTACTTTTAAAAAGTAATTGAAGTGTCAATATTACATTGACAGTAAATTCACCAGTTGTGTCGTGAGCACCCAGTGACGGGAACTGGATGGGGTGTGAGCACTTAGCTTCTCACCACCAGGCACAGGTAGTCTGAGGGTGACATTGCTTGTCTTCTGAGCAGGTGCTCATTTGTGCCACCTGGATTAGCAAAGATTTCCTTTCTATTTCTCTGCTCCCCACCTCCTGACAGGCCATGAAGATGCCTCTTGCAATTTGATGGCCTGCTGCTGAGCTGTGTTAGCAACGACTTGACGCTTGATTTCCCAATGATATTCACCCAATTGTCCTCTGATGTTCAAATTCACTGCAGCACTTCCCACAGCAATTCAAGTGCTGTAGACATTGGAAATGTATATGAAAGACATTTAACTCATTTCCCTACAATAGGTAGTGGAGGTTAACTCACACAAAGGGAAGAAAAATTGGCAAAGTCTAGAATTATCCTCTTTTACTTTTAGATTTATCCTGCAGAATTTGAGTTGATATAGACCTGGATGTTACTATGAAAACAATGACCTGACATCAGCATTGAGAACAGGTGTAATACAAATCCTTAACTAATAAATCTTGATTATCACCAGCATGTTCACATTTCTCTTGCCCGTATTCCAGGATATGGAAAACTACTCAGTCAATACTTATTATACGGAAAGATCTGCACCAGACATCAAGAATTTGGCTAATATCAATCTTCTATTTTAGTGAAAATTATAAAATTTATATACCACAGTGCAACTATTTAAAGTTTTTATGAAGAACTAAACATCTTTAGGCAAAATGTGATTGTTTCATTAGAAAATGTTACCTCTTCCTTTGAGGGTTGCCGTGGTGTCAAAATTTGAGGACTCACCCAACTATGATCTGAATTGTATCTTAGAAATGAAAACAATGTAACCCGAACATTTGTACCCTCATATTAATCTGAAATTTAAAAAGAAATTTACATGGTAGAGTCAATAGTAGACTGGAATTTCTCTCTAGCAAACTCTAAAATGAGCCCCTTCGAAATAATCCCTCAAATATGCAGTTTTTCTTGCTTTCATTTGATACTCTCTCTCTCTCTCTCTCTCTCTCGATTCTGATGCCACTAAGTCACAGGAAGTCTTTGCAATAGAAACTTTTGTAGGGACCAACCAGCCTGCCCTTTCTTGCTGTCTCTCAGGGCCAATTACCAAAACACTATGAACTTGGCTTTTCTCAACATTTCCCATGCTTCATACTCAGCAGGAATGATATTTTTAAAACAAAAATGTGCACGTGTCACTCCTTATTAAAAACCACTGAGTGTCTTCCTATTATTCCTGGAACAAAGCTCACATCCTCAACACAACTGCATGGGCCTGCCTGGTCTGGCCCCATTCGGCTTTACAGAAACAGTGATGAGTCACAGAGGTGCCCCTGTTACTCCCCCACGTGGAGAGTGACTGGCCTCAGCGCTGACCCAGCACATTTCTTGAAACCTATATGGAACAATCAGAACACAGAGTACTAGGGCAGATGACTCCACCAGAAACAAATAGGCGATTATAACATCTGTCAGAAAGAAATACAAAAATCTTAACAGCAACAGCAAGTACTTCTAAGAGTAACAACCAAGCACATGTGACATGAATGTGAACTGAGGGAAAAGCAAATAAATAGGACAGAAAGGGACATTTCTGATGTTGCCACCTTTTTCTAAAGAATAAACTGTTTTCAAATTATTCTTTATGACTTGTATAAAAATTCACAAAATTTGATCTTCCAGGAGGGCTGGTAGGGGCGGATGACTCACACTGCTGAAACTCACATGAGATCAATTTGTGTGCTGTAAGATCAACTTAATAATTTACATTGGGAATATCTCTTCAAAGTAGATGTCCCCACTGGGACATGAAATCAGCATTCGAAGGCTTCTTGGCAAATATGGAGGCTTCCTAGGCAGGTGCTGAGAGGCAGATAAGCCTGCTAAACTTAACAGGTTGCCTGTAGAGGCAACTTCACCCCAGCATTCTAAAGACATATTATGATTTTTTTTTTCTCTCCACATTCCTTGTTTGCAAAGACATGAGCTTATTTTCCAAATCATTCTTACTGCCATGTTGACCTCAGGAGGAGAGAAAATATGTACCAAGGTGAATGGAAATGAACAGCCTTTTCTTCTTACACTACATCAATCTTCTTTTGTCTGGATGAGTGATCAGGACTGTGGCACAGGATGTATTAATTGACTCTGATCATGTGATTTCAACTAAGCAGTACCGTTTCTACAGGTGCTATGGAGAGATTATATGTGTAACTACGTGACTGGGCAGAGTTGATACAGTAGAAATCTCAAACTAAGTTCTTTTTAAATCTACAAGAATGTTGCTGCTTAAGTAAAAGATTCTATTAACATAAAAAGGACCAAAACAATCATATTTGAACTTAGGAATTATACCCATATATAAAATTTACTGTTATCTTATGTGGAAAGACACCCATAAGTGTTGTTTAAAGGTTTTCTCTGCTCAAAATAGAAGTACAAAAATATCTGTCTCCAAATGAATAAATCCATACTAAATTTCCTCCTGTGCTGTAGAACTAGAAAATTCATTCCTTTGTATTTAATCAAGTGATGAGGAATTCATATATTCTTGGTTCTACCTTTAGCGTGCACAAAAAGCATTGGAAAATACAGGAATATTAATTATTTTTACTAATTTTAGAATATATACGGTACATCGTCACTTACTGCCTTTTATAGGTTCTTTTAAATTAGGATTTTAGTGAAAGGAAGTACAGCAAGTCCTCAAATAACTTTGTTTGATTCGACATTATTTCATTATATGTTGATGAGAAAAACATTGGTTATTTATATGCCTTTGCACTCAAAGTCTTTATTTCCAAAACCATATCTATGACATAAGTGAGAACTTACTGTGTTTGTAAAATAAAATGAATATTATGAATATTTGTGGATTGATGAAAAGAGCAAAAATACTTAACAGGTAAAGATACTAAAATGCTGTATGTTAAAAGCCGTACAATCATGGAATTGTGATTACTACTATTCTTTACAGAACTGTGGTTCATTTAGTCTATTTTATTTTGTTATCTTTATTTTATTTTTTATTAAATCATAGAGGTATAGATGAATACATTTATGGGGTACAATGTGCTGGTTTTATATACAATTTAGAAGTTGACATCAAACTGGTTAATGTAGCTTTCACCTCACTTTCTTAATTATTGCGTGAAGACATTTATACTCTATACATAATAGATTTGCCATGTACCCTTGCAAAATGCACTTTAGGTGTGGTCCCACCATGTGGTCGTCTAATCTGCCACAGTATAAAGACAAATAGTACAGTAAATTAATACATCCCATGCCACAGTCCTGATCACTCATCCAGGCAAAAGAAGATTGATGTAGTGTAAGAAGAAAAGGCTGTTCATTTCCATTCACCCTGATACATATTTTCTTTCCTCCCCTTACACAAAGAACAAACGTAAATGAACAAAGCAAGACAGGCATATTTTTTGTTTATAAAGCATCGATTAACAACGTACAATACTAATTTACTTGGAGGAAATAAATAATATTCAAAATGTAGAGAGTTACATCTAGTCACTATTTTCATTAATAGATAATGAAAATATTGACTGTGCTTGATGTTTCCTTGCCCTTAATACAAGTTTTTTTTTGTCTTGATTAATTATTTTCCTTTAAAATCTTGAAGGGAACTATAAAAAGGACTATAAATAAACGTGTCTTTACCAATTTTCATTATTTACCAGTGTGGTATAAACTCAACAAGTGATATAAATCGAATAAAGCCCTCCTGCCTACATAAGTAGTCATTATTATGTTTGAGTGATTTGAGCCTTTAGAAAGAGATCAATTACGTTTACTCTTTTATTAGGAAGAGGAACAGTTTACGCTCACAATCTGTTTTACTAAAAATAAAATTTCATCATTAAGAAATTATCTCATTCTGTATTCCAGAGCAGAAAGAAAGGGAGGCAAGGTGAATCTTAGTACAAAATATTGTTTTATTCCAAATATTCTAAAATAGCAATTGCCTATTTCATTATTTCAATATTTCTAATATGTATTTTGATTGGCTATTAAACAAGAACTACTACAATTTTGCACCTGTGCTTAATTTTTATTATTTTGACAAATTAATGCTTTCTTATAGCGTAGAATTTGGAAGATTACTAGCAGAATAAGAAAAGAAAAATAAGAATTTTATTTTATCCTATGCTTAAATAAGAAAGTGAAAATATTTAAACTAATCTAAAACAGTAATGACACACGTAATTTATATGTGCAAGGACCCTGTTTCCTTCTGATTGCATTTACAGAAGCTACTCAGCAATGAAGCTTAGATGCCATCTAGTTCAATCCTCCAACTGGAACATGAATCCCATTTTAATCGTAAATTTAAGCAATGCTTCTCTAACACCAGGCTAAAGAGACCAAATAAAACTCAAGTACTTCCACTGGGACAGAATTTAGGGAGGTTCTTCAAGGCCCTACCACTTGTACAACTGGTTCTTTAGAAAACTTATCTGCTAATTCACAGTTCTCTAGGAGAGCAGAGCTGTTTCTATGTTGGTGTTAATTATTTATTAATGCAGTGAAAACACTTTAAATTCCAATTAACTTGTCACTAATTGCTTGTGAACTAAAGCCTAAGATATTTAGTTTACTTCCTTCTGAGAAAATACATTTGTATCTCCATTTTCAGAGTCAATTGTAGGGAAAAGAGTATATTTTTTATAATGAGAAGACTAGATTTGGAACTATTTGTGTGCCCTTGGGCAAGCTACTTAAGCACACTGAGCCTCAAGTTCTTCATTGTGACATAAGAAGTTTAGGCTAATAGAGTTCAATTGCATGTTTAAATTCAAACATAGACCATCTTTATATTTCCCCCAATGGACTCAAATATTTTCAGTGCAGAATCAGTGCCAGGAATATTGTCACTGTATAGCAAAGAATTGTAGCAAAATAGCTGAAGTTTATTTTATTGTTACACATTAGTTACATTAGCTTTCAGAACTGTTTTTCTTACATCACTATAGTTCCCTTTTCAAATGGAGGCAGGAGAAATTGCAGTACAATTCCCCTGCCAACTACAAAATGTCCCGTTTTATTCTGCTTGTCTGCCGTTTCCTAGAATCAGCTATGTCGATTCAGAGCTCCGTATAGTAAGATGACAAATGATTAATATGTTTCTGGGAAGTACAAACTAGACAGTAAATCCTTAAGATGTTTATGGGAGAGAGGTTGATGAAACATCAGAGAATAAGGAAATGTTTTATAATAAAAAATAAAAACCATATAAGAAAATCTTCCTTCCTTTAATATCATCAATCTGGGGGCTACAAAATATGGCTTAAGAACCAAATTCAACTAGGTTTTGTTTTGAGTAGGTCTTCAGCTAAAAATGGTTTTAAAATTTCTAAATGGTTGTCAAAATAAAAGGAACATAATAGTTCCTGATGCAGGAAAACTGTATGAAGTTCCTGTTTCAGTGTTCATAAAGTCTATTACAATCTGGCCCCACCCAGTTGTTTAAGTATTCTCGCTACTTGAGAGATTTCAGTGGAAGCCACAGAAACTACATGTGGTCCATTAAGGCTAAAATATTTTTTTTTTGTTGTTGTTGTTCATTTCTTTTTTTGTTGTTGTTGTTCAGATCTTGGAAGATGAGAAATCTAGCAAGAAACCTAAAATACTTCCTAATTGGACCCTTACAGAAAAAGTTTGCTGACCCATGCTCAATAAATAGCTGAAGACAGGGGTGATGTTAAATCTTAGCACCTGGCTAAGTCCTTAACGTATAGGTCTGTTTATAGTTAGTAACAAGAGAAAGAATATATAAAACATTGAAATATTTTCCCATTATATAAAGGACTAAATATCTATAATTTTTAAAAATTTGATAGATTTAAATACAAGATCTGAAACTGTAAAACTACTGGAAGAAAACACAGGAAAAATCTACATGATACTGGTCTGGCCAATATTTTATATTTGACTTCAAAAGTGCAGGCAACAACAGTAAAAATAGACCAATAAAAAGCTTCTGCACAGAAGAAGTAAATAATAAGTAGAATGAAGATATAACCTATATATTAGAGGAAAATTTTACAGCACATATGTCTGATAAGGGGTTAATATCCAAAATATGTAAGGAACTCAAATCCATAGAATGTAAACAAATAATTTGATTTAAAATGGGCAAGCGATTTGAGTAGCCATTTCAAAAAGAATACACAGAAGTGACCAATAGGCATGACAAAGTGCTCAGTGTCACCAGTCATCAGGAAGATGTAAGTTAAAACCACAATGAGACGGCACCACGTGACCATCACAATGGCTGTTTTCCTGAAATGAGTGATAATGAGCACGGCAAGGAGGTGGGGAAAGGACGGGAGCGTGAACTAGTGCATGTAATCACTGCACTGTACGTGTCATTATAGAAAACATTATGGAGGCTCTTCAAAATATTAGAAATAGGCTGGCATATGAGTCAGCAGCAATCGCACCATGGAGTATTTATCCCAAAGAAATGAAATCCGTGTACCAACGAGATGTCTGCACTCCCATATTTATCCAGCATTATTCACAACAGCCAAGCTATGGACTCAATCTATGTTTCCATCAACAGATGAATAGATAAGAAAATGGGCTATATATAGAGAGAGAGACAATGGAATACAAATTCAGCTGTAAGGTAGAGAGTGAAATCCTGTCGTTTCTTACGACATGAGTGAACCTGGACAGAATTATGTTGAGTGAAATAAGCAAGGCACAGAGAAATAAATATTATGTGTTCTTTCTCATATGTGAAATCTAAACAATTTGATTGCATAGCAGTAGAGAGCTGAATGCTGGTTATCAGTAGATGGG
Source organism: Loris lydekkerianus (assembly GCA_963574355.1). NCBI lineage: Eukaryota > Metazoa > Chordata > Mammalia > Primates > Lorisidae > Loris > Loris lydekkerianus. Next base: position 14,790 of record CAUYPK010006301.1, read on the forward strand.
ATAACTAGGAAGGAGGGTGGGATGGGGACCTGTTAACCAAAGGATACGGAGTAATTCCATTTAGGAAGAATAAGGGCAGGAGGTCTAATGTATGGAATGGTGATGATAAGTTAATAATCTTATCTTGTATTCTTAAAAAAAAATTCAAAGGTAGTGAGTGTTGCTATCTTGCTAAAAATGATAACTATGTAATGTATTTGTTAATTAGCTGGATTTAAATATTCTACAATGTGTGTTTTTTAAAACATGTTTTGATAAGGACCTAATAAAAATTTAAAAAACAAAAAATTGAAAATAAAATATTTCTTAATGAAAAACATAATGGAAAGGAGACTTGAATAGGCATGTCTCAAAAGAAGACATACACATGGCCAGCTGATACATGAGAAAATGTTCAACAACACTAATAAATGCAAATTAGAATCACCATGAAGTATCGCTGTTGGCCTGTTACGATGGCCGTCATATCAAAAAATGTATGACACATATTAGCAAGGATGTAGAGAACAGGGAAGTTTTGCACACTGCTGGGGGGAATGTCAGTACAGCCATGATTAAAAAACACTATAGGGGTTCCTCAAAAAATTAAAAAGAAAACCACTGTATTATCTTGCGTTCCTACTTCTGGGCATTTAACCAAATGATTTGAAATTAGTATATGAAGAGATTATCTGTACTTCCCTGTTCATTTCAGCACCATTCACAGTAGCCAAGATAAGAAATCAACCTAAATATTCATGAGCCATGAATACATAAGAATGTGTTGTGTATACACAATGGAATACTACTCTGCTTTTACAAAAGGAAGATGTTGTGTCATTTGTGACAACAAAATGGAATTGGAGAACATTGTGCTAAGCGAAATAAACCAAGCACAGAAAGACAAATGTTGCATGTTCTGACTTGTATGTGGAATCTAATACACCACAGTCAAAGAGAGAAGAATGGAGGCTGCCAAGGCTGGGGCAAGGGGCAGTGGGGAGAGGACAGCTGAAGAACTCAGGCCTCGTGGAGAGAAGAGGAACAGTGGTTTGATATGTATATTTATTGCACATCATGGTTAATATAATAAAATAATAAACATTTTACTTAGAGTATAGATTTCAAAGGTTCTCATCACAAAATACGATAGTATTGAAGGTGATGGGTATGTTAATCAGCTTGATTTAATTATCCCCCATTACATAATTACATTCATAAATTACAACATCACCTCACATTCCATAAATACATGAAATTATAATTTGTCAATTTATAAGTAAAATACAAAAGTGAAAATAAGTAAACAAAATTGCAGATCATGGAAAAAATGAAAATAATTTCTCTATAAGGAACCAACATAATCACTGTATTTTAAAATTTGTATAATGCCATGAATATAGGACTTCATAAGAGGAAACTTTAAGGTTTTAAGAATATAAGCAATGAAAACTCTACCGAGGCTTTTTTTCTTCTTTTCTCTGAAATTGTTCTGTTTCATACCTAACTGAATTCTCTCAACTTTCATCCCATTTAATAAAAATAGATTACAAAATTGCTCTGTGAGGCCTGGCACGGTGGCTCACGCCTGTAATCCTAGCACTCTGGGAGGCCAAAGTGGGTGGATTGCCTGAGTTCCGGAGTTCAAGACCAGCCTGAACAAGAGCAAAACCCCCATCTCTAAAAATAGCCAGGCATTGTGGTGGGCACCTGTAGTCCCAGCTACTTGGGAGGCCGAGGCAAAAGGATCACTTGTGCCCAAGAGTTTGAGGTTGCTGTGAGCTGTGACACCGTAGCACTCTACTGAGGGCAACCAAGTAAGACTCTGTCTCAAAAAGAAAAAAAAAAAAATTGCTCTGTTTATTTAATAGTTTGACCTTCTGTGATTGTTCCAGTCCCACAGATGGCTAGCAGCATGAAAATACCACCAATATGAAATGTCTTATGGAAAACTTCTTCATAATGCAAGTATGCTTCTGCACATAATATACAGAATAATAACTACCAGTCAACATTTAGTGACTAAGTTCATTAGTACATTAGTGTTGAACTTACACACAATGAATTTTTCCTTAGGAGGAAGTAACTTTGAATCTATCCCATTTGTTTTCAATTCAGCCTCTGAAATTTGGACAAATGTAGACAAAGGGCTTGCCACACTGTCATCTTATTCTGTCTTGCTCTTTTATGTTTGGTTTGGTTTAGTGTGAAAGGGGTTCAGTGTGCCCAGAGAGACCAGGAGAGGTTCAGGCCAAGTTTAGTGACTGAGATCCATCTGGACCAAGATGGCGGCTGCAGGAAGGGAGGTGGGGGCTGGGTTTTATACTGGGAAGGAAGATTCCACAGGTTGCTGGAAGGCTCTGGTGTGCTAGGGTCTTTCTGTGGAACTCTCAGGACAGGGCCAAGTAGGCCTTTTGTTCTGGGAGGTGAGGAGGGGGAAGGGTTTAGGCCCCTAACGTAGTGTTAGAGATTTCATTTTCTAAATTCTCTAATTTGACAAAAAAAAAAAAAAAAGAAAGAAAGAAAGAAATCACTATCTACCCTTGAATAATGAAAGAATAAGATATCTTAAACACTTAAGAAGCAAAAAAGTCATAGTGAGCTTTATTTATTTATTTTTCTCATTTTTTAATTAAATCATAAATGCATAGTGAGCTTTTAAAGATGTATAATTTGTTCTTTTAAAAAAGGTTTCTTCTTGTCTTTCATTTTTTTTTTTAAAAAGACTATCAAAATTTTCACATATACCATCTTAAAAGTCGTTTTAGGAAGGGTCACTGATGTAGTTTCTGAAAAGATTTCTGAGACACCTTTGGAGAAGGAGAAAAATCCCTAGAAAGTGTTTGTCTTCCCTGCCCTGGGGTCTGGCTGGACCCTACTCCTGGCCAGTGACTAAGCTGACTGACTGTTCCACAAGTAACAAAGGGGAGAAGTGCTTTTTAAACACGGGTTAATGGTTTTGTAAATTTAGTGCCTTAAGCAAAATTGAATTAAACATTTAGCCATTCATCTTATCCTTAACACTTGAAAACAAATTCAAGTAACTTTCACTGAGAGCCCCTTTACCCAACTGTGTAAAAGGTTAATGAGGTGAAGGGAAATGTGGCCTAGAGGATGCTGAAAGCCTGACTTCTCCTTCAGAGAGAAGGATACCTTCCCTTAATAGGCCAATGAGAGTTGACCCAACTTAGGAAAGGTTTTTGCTTATGAAAACCCTGCCTGGTTGTTACCTTAACTAATGCAAGGATGTACGACTAACATACTTGTGTCTGTCTGTTTATATAGTAGTCTTCTCCCAATACTTTGCTTAGATATTTAATATAATAATAATTTAATTTGTAATGTCAAAGGTTTAAGTTCTAATTGATAAAGATTATTTTGCTTTTGGATTTACCATTTCACACTTCTATTTCTAGATTAGCGTCCAAGATCAAAGCATGAAATCGGAGAATTAAACTCACTTAAGGTTAAAGTGGTCATCATTTAATAGTTTATATATTTCCCCATGTTTTCAGTTAATTCTAGAAGGTTTTCCATCATCTTGAGATGTGATAGAGTAATTTTGTGTCTAAGTACAATTTTGGACATCTATCTTATTAAAATAGTAGTTTGATGTTTATTTATCACAAAAAGTTGTAGCTCAGATTTTTGATGAGATGCTTTTTTTTTTTTTTTTTTTTTAATGTACTATTTTTAGCCACTATCCAACTGGTAATATATAGTAATTTTGATTTTTTCCACTTTTAGCCTACAAATATTAAGTTGTCATCAAGATGAAAATAATGGCATTGATTACATATTTAGTTAAATAATTCCAAGTTTAAGTAACAGATACACAATGTCACGTGTTCACATCTAAAAATTAACTAAATAGTATAGTCCCTCTGTATTTCAGCCAATAACTATGGAGTATCTATTGTACTAAAGACACCAACATGAATTTGACAAACTGGTAAAAAAAAAAAAAAAAAAAATCCAGTACGGCTAGTTATACTGCAAGCCTCAGGGAGTGTGGAAGAAAAATGGGTTTCTAGGTTAAAGGCTACAAAAGTGTTTTTTGTTTTTTTCCTATAAAAGCAGATATCTAGGGGTAGAAGGGTTTTATTAGGTCATTTCAAAAGTTTTGTCCGTTTATGAGTCTACTTTAAACTGTAATATCTCAGTGAATATTTATTCAATTTAATTGAAATAAGCGCCATTTGAATCAGTGCACTTTTGCCAACGTAACTTAAGTTGATTAATTCCGTCGGCATAAAAATTGGGTGCTCGGGATTCGATGAAGTCAACGAAGGACGTTTTTGCTAGGTCCTGATTGGCAAAGGTTCTACCAGTGAGAAAGTTATCGAAGTGCTTGAAAAGATGGTAGTCAGTTGGCGAGAGGTCTGGGGAGTATGGTGGGTGGGGCAGAACTTCGACGCTCAATTCCTTTAATTTTCGGACGGTGATTTGTGAGACGTGCGGCCGGGCATTGTCGTGGAGCAGAATCGGACCTCTTCTGTTGACCAGTGCTGGCTGCTGCTGATGCAATTTTTGGTACATTTCCTCGATTTCCTCACAATAGGACTCTGCTGTGATGGTTTGGCCTGGTTGCAGAAAGTTATAGTGAATCACACCAGCCGCTGACCACCATACAGTAACCATGATCTTTTTTTGGTGGGGTTTCGCCTTTGGGAAGTTCCTGGGTGGCTCATCGGTGTCCAACCACTGT
>CAUYPK010006302.1:0-10043 GCA_963574355.1 Loris lydekkerianus
CTGCTGGTGGGAATGCACACTAATACATTCCTTCTGCAAGGATGTTTGGAGAATACTTAGAGACCTAAATAGAGACCCGTCATTTGATCCTATAATTCCTTTACTAGGTTTATACCCGGAAGACCAAAATTCACAATATAACAAAGACATCTGTACCAGAATGTTTATTGCAGCCCAATTCATAATTGCTAAGTTGTGGAAGAAGCCCAAGTGCCCATCAACCCACAAATGGGCTAGCAAATTGTGGTACATGTATACCATGGAATATTATGCAGCCTTAAAGAAACATGGAGACTTTACCTCTTTCATGTTTTCATGGATAGAGCTGGAACATATTCTTCTTAGCAAAGTATCTCAGCAATGGAAGAAAAAGTATCCAATGTACTCAGCCCTACTATGAAGCTAAACTATAGCTTTCACATGAAGGCTATAACCCAACTATAGCACAAGACTATGAGGAAAGGGCCAAGGAAGGGGAAGGGAGGGGGGAAGTTAGGGTGGAGGGAGAATAATAGGTGGGTCCATACCTATGGTGCATCTTAGAATGGGTACAGGTGAAACTGACTAAAGGCAGAATACAAATGTCTACATACAATAACTAAGAAAATGCCATGAAGGCTATGTTGAACAGTTTGATGAGAATATTTCAGATTGTATATGAAATAAGCACAATGTACATTTTGATTGCACTAATGTACACAGCTATGATTTAACAATAAAAAAAAAAAAAAAGATAAAAGTGGCATATCAATTCAGAAAGAAAAAGAGGGATTTTTTCAAGGATGTTGGAACATGTTTGAGGAAGACCTCAAAGTGCAGGACAGAAACCCTAGGAGCCAAGAAAGAAAAGAATGATAAAAAATGACTACATTAAAATATAAAGCTTTTTAGATAGAAAAATTATATAAATAATAAACAAAGCTGGAAGACACACAGTAAATATGGAAAGCATATGTGCAAAAAGGCTTACTTTTTTGTTTAAAAATAATTCATACTAAAAAAGAAAGAATAGGCTTGGTGCTGATAGCACAGTGGTTACAGCACCAGACACATACACCAAGGATGGCAGGTTCAAACCCAGCCTAGGCCAACTAAACAACTGCAACCAAAAAATAGCCAAGCATTGTGGCGGGCACCTGTAGTCCCAACTACTTGGGAGGCTGAGGCAAGAGAATTGCTTAAGTCCAAGAGTTGGAGGTTGCTGTGAGCTGTGACATGACAGCACTCTACCAAGGGCAACATAATGAGACTCTGTCTCAAAAAAGAAAGAAAAAGAATGTAAACAAGTTTTAAAAAGGAAAAGATCAGCAATGCAATAGTAAAACAGAGATAAACAAAAAAAGTTTACCAATACTATATTAAGAGCCAATAAATTATTTGTAAACATGTTCCCCCTCTTTAGTAACCAAAAAAATGCCTGTTAAAACAACAATTAAATGTTGTTTTGCAGTCCAATGAGCAATAAATAGAGAGCTTGACAATATCCAGTCCTATCAAGGGAAGAGAAAGGGGCATGTCATACTCCCAATCTCTCTGGTCACTTTGATCTCACACATAAGTGGCTTCTCCTGGCTGGTTTCTCTTCCTTTAACCTTTTCGTTTGAAGCATGAATTTAGTTCCTTTCCTTTTTAATCCAAAGAGAAGCTGAAACCAGAATGGGGTATTAAAACATGTTAAAATTTTCTGAGTGATGGAGGAATAAAATAAATGAGTCCAGAGAGTAACTTTAGGGGTTACAAAACATGATTACTCATGACTTGACTCTACTTCTAAATTCCCATTTTGCTCTTAAATGTCACCCACAGGACAGTGGTCAGCTTGCCCTCCACAACCCAAAACCTCTAGTTCTTCCCCATTCTTAGCTATTCATAAAAGTATGGAATATACTCATTTTATGCCCCAGTATGACTAACAGTGGGAAGATTAACTTTTTCAGTAGACAAAATCAGACTAGTCCATAGTATATTTCTCAGAATCTGTTGAATAGAATCATGTGAGTTATTAATAGTCCATTCAAACTCATAGTTAAGAAAAAAAAATTTTGTTTAACTTGTCAAGCACATAACTGTCCATCGTAAAATTGTATCCAATTCATAGCGCTAAGCTGTTAAAGTACTAAACACTTAAAATCTCCAATTATAACTGAGGTCTGATCCATGAGACTTCACGTTTTCTTGGAGAACTCTTAAGTGAGTACTTACCCGCCTTATGCTCATTCTAGTGGTGAAGCCACATGTGAAAGTTGCTCCCAGTATGAACAAGTAGCTCTACCACTTCCAGTGACTATAAATGAAGGACTCTCCAAAGGTCAATCATCTCGATAAAAGACAATTTAAAATTCCACTTTCATCCAGTTTGATGTACATTCAAATTTTCTGTGCTGTGCATACATTATTTCTATATTTAGAACAAATTGATAGATATCCTTTAAAATAATCCTTTAGTCATTTGAGTTCAAGGACAAAACATATCTCTGTGAGTATAACCATTTTGAAAAGCTATCCATCGTTTCCAGAATCAATGATAGACAAATTCCAGGCTTGATTAAGGCTTAACTTGGGCTTACTTGCTTCCCCTTTGGGTCTCTTCAGTCATTCTTCCAGAAGGAAACTTCTTTCAGGTTCTCAACTACTCACTAAGCTGTTCAGCCAACTCAGGTATAACCCAGAGCCTTCTCTACTATGTTACCACTAGATTTCATCTACTTACTAGTTGCAATTTAAATCTAAAATGACACTAAAGTTTTCCAAAGCCATCTTTCTTGTAATTTCCGACACTGTACAGTAGAAATGACATATGTGATGCTGCAAATCTCACCACTTAGTTTATTTGTAAGCTCTCTCCTTCCCCTCACCTTCCATTTGATTCTTCTATTGCTACCTATAGATAAAAAAGAAAATGCTTTCATTAAGAATTCAAGAGCACAAAGCGAGGAGGACTCCCAAAGGATCTCACTTTGAAACAATGCATTTGCATTGCCAACCAGACAATCAAGACAGCTGTCCAAAAAATTTCACAACGTGGAAATTAGGACCCATTCCACAATTGTCATGGCCCACAGTTAGCATTTAGGAAGCTTAAGGTGAGCCTTGTGACATATTTTCATAAATCTTCACAAATTAACTGTGTCAGTTCAACTCATGCCATCATTTTCTTCTACTTTTTTTTTTCCACGTGAGATTTTTTTCTACTTCAGTTTGTTTCCAAATAAAGAATTATTTTCTTTAGAAAACAACAGATATGGTGGGATTACACCTACAGTGCATCTTACAAGGTTACATGTGAAACTTAGTAAATGTAGAATATAAATGTCTTAACACAATAACTAAGAAAATGCCAGGAAGGCTATGTTAACCAGTGTGATGAAAATATGTCAAAGGGTCTATAAAACCAGAGTATGGTGCCCTGTGATCACATTAATGTACACAGCTATGATTTAATAATAAAAAAAAGAAAAGAGAAACCAACAGATGCATGCTATTAAGAACTACAGATGGAATACAATCTGTTTAGCTTAACTGAAGGCTGGACCTTGATCATAAGATTTTAGACACTCTTTTATTGACCTTCATAAACAGCATCCCTTAGCCACAATTCAACGACAAGTACACACACCCACTGCAGTCTTTCTATAGAGCTTTCTCTTTAATGACTTAGAAGAGAAATTTCATGTAGGGGTATGAAAGACAGGAAAATACTTGGCAAAAGTTTGAAAGCATGTGATAATAGCTTCAAAGATTCAGAAGATTAGATTCAGAAGTCTGCTGAATGTTTGAAGAATAAAACAGTACATTAATTAAGTAAATTTTATTTGCTTTAGGAGGGATTTCTTTTTTAAACATGTCTATATAACTGCAGTTCCTAAAGTAGCTATGCTGTAAGATGGAATCTTTGGTCTTCTTCGGAGTTCCTTGAATAGACTTTACATCTTTATAGCAGCCTCCAAGATGCCCCTAAGACCCTTGCTTCCTGGTACTTCCCAAGTGTTCACTTCTTCTTAAGTAACTGGCTTCTAACCAATATAATACAGCAATGTTAAGGAGATGCTATGTCTTTAATTAGTTTACAGAAGACTGTGCCTGGTGTCTTAGAGACTATTTCTGTAGCTTGCTTTGATGAAGAACCTAGCCACACTGCACAGGCCCACGTCACAAGGAATTTAGGATGGCCACTGGCCAACAGCCACCTAGGAACTGAGCCATTCACATTCAACAGCCTTCAAGCATCTGAATCTTGTCAACAATTACATGAGCTGAGAGTGAATGCTTCCCCACTTGAGCATGGGGAAGGTGAGACCCAACTCTGGGAGACCCTTTGATGGTAGCCTTGTAAAAGACCATAAAACAGAACACCCAGCTAAGCCATGCCCAGATTCTTGACCCAAAGAAACTGTGAGGTAATAAACGGATATTGTTTTAAGCCATTACCTTTTAGAGTAATTTGTCATGATGTGGCTCAGAACACACTGCCCCAAAATATAGTACATTGGCATACTGAGTATTTTAAGTGGAGGGAATTTAAGAAAACAGGAGAAGCAAGAAAGTTTCTCTGACCTTTTCTTGACATTCTTCCCTAAGATTGGCTGTAAAAGAACTTTCTCACCTTTCACTAAAGTAGGTTTCTCATTCCAAAGAAGTCTTCCCTATACCCAATAGAAAATAATGATGATGCAGAGACACCAAGAAGAATCTGAACAAACAGGCCTTGGTAAGTCTCTCCCACAACCACGTTACTACATTAGGTCGCACCCTTTAATCATGCTTGTGCAAGACTGTCCATAAAAATACATAGATTTCCCTGTTTCTTTGGGTCTTCATTTCTGAAGGCTCTCATGTCATATAAAGCTTGCTTAAATAAACTTGTATGCTTTTCTCTTATTAATCTATCTTTCATTATAAAGGTGACATTTATGAACCTTGCAATGGTGAAAAAAAGAAATCTCTCTTCTCCTGCAACAATAGCCAACAATATAAGCACTATTTGCCATTTAGAAATGTCCGTAATACCCACTATTTTCTGTAGACATAAGTTACTGTATACCTGTGAAATGACTAATCAAATTTCTTCCTAACACACTGTTTTTACATTTTAGTCTTAGCTAAAATAAGACTCAGTAGAATTCATAATGACCAGAGGAATCAGAGTCTGGGAATTCTGACTCAGAGTGTAGGCAGGGGTATTTGTACTTTGGAATCTCAATGGGAATAATTATTTTAGGGAAGGCTTCCTACCCAATCTTGCTCTATCCAATACCTCTGTCATCTTGTTTTAACTGGAAAATTATAGTTATAACTTCTTTTGGCTTTAATATTTTCCCATCTAAAATGAAACTATCTGAAGGAGGTAATTCAGGTATATTGTTATCAATTTACATCTTTATCTGAGTATCTCTTACTAGAAGTTCAGCACTTGTCCCCAAGGATGCATCAGAAGAGCAAGGATAAGCAGTTTGAGAAGAAAGAAAAAGAAGTTTATGAATTTGCTGGCAATGAGGAGGCTGATAGATTCCCATCTCACAGTACCAGCATCGCCCTTCTGAGCAGAAGTACAGAGTTTTTAAAGATTCTGATTTATCCCACCTTCTGAATCTTGTGACCTCCACCCAGATTCATCCCATTTCCTATAGCACAAAGAACAAAAGAGCACTACTCTGTCCCTCCTGACCACTGGCCTGAGTCAGGGATATAGGTGTTAGTTCTCCAAAAAGATAAGGGAATTTTGAAGAGACAGAAAAAAAATTTACCCTTTTTTTCCAGGCCATTCTTGGAAAACTTCTTCTTTGCTACTAGAAGGTTCATTGGAAGATCAACTCACAAAAAGGCATATTAATAAGAGAAAGAGATTACAAATGTATTTACCATGATCATGGGGAGAATTATAGAGTAATGACCCAGTATCCCAATGGGGTTCAGAAGTTTACATACCCTCATTTTATAGGGGAGAAGAAGATGAGGAATGCAGATAATTCTATTGAGGGATAATAAATCATTACTAAGGAGGATGAATAGATACTTAGGAGAATGAATAGATGGGGGAAACAGATTGACTTATAAATGATTTTTCTCCAAAAATTAAATTAACCCAAATGGTAGTTGTCATTTTTTAAAGGGTTTGGGCCAGGTCTGGTTGCATTCTTGATCTTCAGATCAGAGAGGGGACAGAAAGACAATTGTTTTCCTTGGTGTATCTGGATCTCAGGAAGATAAAGAAACTTCAAAGATTTGGGAAGGGATTGATGTGGAGAGAGGAGAGGTCAGAAAGAACCCTGAGGCTTTTTCAGTCAAAATCCCATATTTGGAGGCAAAAATATTTCTCATGTCCTTCAAGTATATGAGTCAGTTGTCTAGTTTTGGACTTCTGTGAAAGCAGGTTTTTATAAGGAGATAAAATTGGGCCCCTCAATGGATAGAAAAGTTGCAAGGTATAAATTCAGTAAACAATTTCGAAATCTTACCATGTTCTGACACTGCTCAATTCAACACCAAGAGAAATGACACTCAGGAAATACATAAAAACACATGTCTCCCCTTTTTGTACCTCTTTACCATACTTTTTACTATGCTTCTTATACACAACTGAATTGGATTGACAGCCGTTATAGGATACTACATATGCCAATTATAGAATACTACATATGCCAATTCTCTTTGGTTCCATAAACTTATAGAGTTACAGTGAAGGAGGAAAGGTAATGTTGGGGTTCATTCTGCTGCAGAAGTTCTCATCTGAGACTTTACCAACAGCAGCCCAATCTGGAAATGAGGGAGCAAGGTGTATGCTGGTTGCTTGTTTTTCTGAACAAGGACTAGGCCATTGTGTCTTTGCCTCAGGTACCCCGTTTCTCTTCCCTGCACTGTCTTTTGTCAGGGCCCCTCAGTCAACACTGACAGGTACAATAAACTTTGAATCTTTGGAGGAAGATATAATTTCTCAATCTTTTTCCTCTCAGAAGGTTCTCAAGCTCCTTCAACAAATGCGTCCACCCTTACTCCAGCATAAGGGCCAATGGGAAATGTCATCCCTAACCCTCTGAATGTTTACTGAAAAATCAACTCACAAAAGGAGATTAATAGCATAGGTAAAGGGGCATACAAATTTATTAACATGAACAGAGGAGAGAATCACAGAGTGATGACCCAATATCACAATGGGGCTCAGGTACTCATATAGCCTTACTTCAGAAGGGATGGGGAATATGGGGAATATAGATAATTCTGTTGAGAGGCAACAAATGATTACTAGGAAGATGAACAGATCAGGCAACAGAGATTAACTTGTAAATAGTTCTCTTTAGAAATTAAAAGAGCCTAAAAAACAGACATCTTGTGATGGGCCTATTTAAGAGTAGGTACATACATGGTCTTTTCAGCAATAGATAGCAGGGAGGGGAAGGAACAACAATTGCTTTCCTTGATGGGTCCAGTCTTTATGCAGATACAAGAAAAGTCTCCTAACCCTCTATGAGCTCTCAAGGCCTTTAACTCAAAATACTCATTATATCAGGGAGCCATGATTGGGGGTGAATTTCCCCATGCTCCTTCACCAGCAAACGTCAAGCTCCACTTATCAATAGTTTCTTCCCCCCTCCAAAAAAAGTTGAAGTTCCTCCTCACTGAATACCCCCAAACATAAATATGCAGTTATACTACATTGCAATAAATGCTATGGAATGTTTTCATGCTAGTTACAGAAGCTATGACAAAAGCACAATAATGATGAGGAAGATTTATAAAGGACTTACCACATTTTATGTGTCTGACATTCAGCTAAACACTTTATGAATGTCTGTTTTAATGTTGCCAAATACAGGTTTGGCTGCCCATTGCCTAAGAAATAATCAGGAGAGAAGAGCGTAAGTGTATGAAAGGTGGTTTATTTACATGCCAGCAGCCTGAGGAAATACAGAAAATTATCCAAAACCATGTCAGTTCTCTTTGCTTAATAAGCAACTTATAAAGAGCAAAGGCAAAGGGGGTTGGTGGCGGAAAGCATCGGACAAATCATCACAACTTACTCAATGACTGTCAGCAAACAATAAGTCATCTGGCAAATATTGCCGTCAGCTACCTATGGTTGGCCTATTCCAGACTCTTGATCTGTTTTTTCCTCAAGGTCATTTTCTAATCTTGTACCTAGCAGCGATGGAAGCAAGCAGCAGGTTAATTCTAAGCTTTTAGGACAGAACAAGCCAAAAGCATACTGGGAACAAAACAGCTTCTCCTAGCTTAGCATTATAGTCTGAATGGCCCTTGGGGTGTGATTACATTAATACTCATTCCAATTCTGTGTGGAGAGTACTATTAGGAATCCTGTTCTACAAACAAACAAAACCTCAATCCTAGATAAGATAACTTGTAAAGTAGAGGATCACAGATTTTGCTTGCCAAGAAGTAGACTCTGAGATGGATATCAGCATGCAGGACGTTAATAGGGAGTAGGATTGATAAAAGGATCAGCCCTAAAGAAGGGAGGTAAAGGAAGCAGGCTGGGGAAGAAGGAGAAGTTGGGCTGTGATGCAGCCTCAGTGCCGGCTTCCTGTCAACCAACTGCGATACTACGAAGAAGGGATGGTTTTACTGAAAGCTCAGCACGCATCCACAAGGCTGTGTGAGAAGAACAGGAACAAATGGTTAAAAAGGAAAGAGAAATTTATTACTTTCCTGGCAGAAGAGGATAGTGTCAGACTACTGTCTCAAAGTCCAAATTTCTGCCTCTGAGCAGAAGCACAGGGCTTCTAAAGATTTTGCTTAATCCTATAATCCCTTCTTGGGCTAGGACAGTCTAGTGGCCTCCTCCCAGATTCATCCCATCTTTGGCTAAGATGATCTCATGACCTCTGCCAGAGAGTCCCTTGAGCTGTCTCACAAAGAACAAAAGACATTCTCCTGCCCCTCCTGACCACTGGCAGGAAGAAGGAATGCCAGTTTTAGTTCCCAGAGAAAACTAACTGGCCATTTACTCTGTAACAATGGCCCTTCAGAAGAATTAATCAACTGAGTTAGAGCAAGGGAGCACTTTGACCAGTCATCAGATAGAGGCCACACCAGAAGGCAACATGATCTTGAGCAAGGTTGATCTCTTTGGCTGAGGCAATTCTGAAGGGAACTGGCAGCTGAGCACTTTCTGTCTCTCCCAGCAGCTGAGAAAATAACTCCTTCGTTTCAGCAGTGGCAGTGGAATCTGGGCAGCACATCCCACCACCCACCACACAGAACTAACTACAATTTAAGTTTATTGCTGTAGGATGTTGGAGAATTGCTTTTAGGGACAAAAGTGTTCTCTTTTGTTCAGAACAGACTTTTTGGTATGAAAAGGAGAACCTCCTCTAAACACATGTAAATGAAAAAGAACACAAAGAAAGCACCCTGTGGACCCACAGAATACAGAAGCAGGGTTGTGGGGTTGTCTCCTGGCTGCATGGGTATTGAAGGATCCTGCAGACTCAGAGAAGAGGAGGAGGAGAAAGAGCCTGGCGACACAGTAGTATGTGACAGCCAGGGGTATAGATTGCCTGGGAAAGCCTCCCACGTGGAGTTGAGCAAAAATTTAAGACATTAAATATTTAATTTTAGGTTGTTCAGTATTCTTTTTTATTATTATTATTAAATCATAGCTGTGTGCATTAATGCAATCATGGGGCACATACACTGGTTTTATAAACAGTTTGACACATTTTTATCACACTGGTTAGCATGGCCTTCCTGGCATTTTCTTAGTTATTGCATTAAGACATTTATATTCTACATTTACTAAGTTTCACATGTACCCTTGTAAGATGCACCACAGGTGTAATCCCACCAATCACCCTCCCTCCACCCATCCTCCCCCTTCCTTCCCCTCCCTCTCTCCCTTCCCCATATTCTTAGGTTATAACTGGGTTATAGCTTTCACATGAAAGCCCTAAATTAGTTTCATAGTAGGGCTGAGTACATTGGATACTTTTTCTTCCATTCTTGAGATACTTTACTAAGAAGAATATGTTCCAGCTCCATCCATGTAAACATGAAAGAGGTAAAGTCTTCATCTTTCTTTAAGGCTGCAT
>CAUYPK010006304.1:0-21597 GCA_963574355.1 Loris lydekkerianus
AGCAAAGTATCCCAGGAATGGAAGAAAAAGTATCCAATGTACTCAGCCCTACTATGAAGCTAAACTATAGCTTTCACATGAAGGCTATAACCCAACTATACCACAAGACTATGAGGAAAGGACCAAGGAAGGGGAAGAGAGGGGGAAGGTTAGGGTGGAGGGAGGGTGATGGGTCAGGCCACATCTATGGTGCATATTTTTATCTATAATAAAAAAACAAACAAACAAAAAAAAACTGTGGCTCTGGTGAATGACAGCTTGCTAACACACCACTAGTAAAAGGTAGAGCCTCAAACAGAAAACAGATTTTCTGACTATTATGTGCAGTTCTTCAATTTTTTTTTTTTTTTTTTTCTTCAGTTTATGGTCGGGCTGGTTTTGAACCTGCCACCTCCGGCATATTGGGCCGGCGCCCTACTCCTTTGAGCCACAGGCGCCACCCTTATGGGCAGTTCTTTAACTGTTCATTGCTCCATAGCTCCCCTCTTTTTACCATTTGAGGGATATTTCAGAAGTCTTGAAATATTGAGCCAGAACTTTGTTTTATCTCTTTATTTCATACCTTGAGAAACCATTTCAGCAACCTAACTTAAATTGGAAGATTGCAATGAGAATTACCAACTAGGAACGGTTAAATTTTTCTAGGGAAGCAACCAGGTACAACTGCTAGTGTTTGTGCTTAAAATGCAAATATTTCCAGGTGCATGAGGATTGTTGTAAATTTGGATATAAGCACCTGTGCTTATTGAAGCATTTGTTTTACTCTCTACCTAAATTTGGTAACCTGTGATTCTGTAAACAAATA
Organism: Loris lydekkerianus; assembly: GCA_963574355.1. NCBI lineage: Eukaryota > Metazoa > Chordata > Mammalia > Primates > Lorisidae > Loris > Loris lydekkerianus. The sequence goes on from CAUYPK010006304.1 coordinate 806, forward strand.
TATCATGCAGATATGTAGGATGGTGGGGGGAATGTGATGAATCTGAAGATTCACATCTTGAGGAAATGAAAGTTCTTAATATTGCTTTCAAAACAAAACTGGCCTCAAAACCAACAAAGAGAGCTAATTGCAATAAGTTTTGAAAAAGATGTCATAAAATGAGCAAAGGAATTGCAGCTCTTTCACCCCTAAGATAAGAATACTACTTTACCAAATGTGGAAAACTTCGTTTGTTCTCTGAGATAAATCTTTGTGTATATAAGAGTTTTCCTCAAGAGTAAAGTGAAAAATAGACAAATTTCAAGCATATTTCATTACTTTCAAACTCATACAGTAAGCATATATTTCTGTGAAACCCAAGTTGAGATTGTGAGCTCTTTGAGGACAAGAAGTTTTGCTCACTTACTTTTATTTTTGTACTTTCAGCCCCCACCAGAGAATGTGACACAGAATAGTCACATGCAATAATTTACACTTGTTAAAAGAATGAAGGGGTCTTAGAGATTGAGTGGAGGCCAGAACTTCTGTGACTTGTACACGTTCTTTGGTTTTGTGTTTTATATTCTTGTAGCAATACAAATGAATCTGAAGCACAACTCATGGTGTTCACTAAAAAGACAAAATACTAAGGTGTGTATATACTATAAAGCTAATAAAAATGATACAAAGAAAAATGCCTTCAAGGAAGTTCACAAAATGGTGGCTACCATTTTTTATTGACTATTACTGTGGATGCTATTCTTCTTTCTCTTTTTTGTATTTTAAGCTTTTATATATTGTAATGATAAAAGAATATGATCATAATTAAATATAGTTACATTTAAGAATTATTAGGATATATTCTTATATTTCTTTAAGAATATGATACACAGAGGGTACCAAACAAAAAATACATATCCATTTCAACAAAGAAAAACATTGTATTAAAATTGTAATATTTAAGTGACGTTTGATTTCTGCTATTATAGGATACAATATACAAGACAAAATTTATTGGTATATATTGAGTATTACAATTTTTTTGTTGTTGTTGTTGCAGTTTTGGCCGGGGCTGGGTTTGAACCCGCCACCTCTGATATATGGGGCTAGTGCCCTACTCCATGAGCCACAGGCATCGCCCGAGTATTACAATTTTAATACAGTTTTTCCCTTTCTTAAAATGTGTATACATTTTTGGCACCCTCTGTATTTAATAATACAATTATATTCTTAACACATTTATATATTTTATATTCTTTTAAAATAGTGTGATTGGAAACATAAAGAACAATATTTTCTTTTTTTAAATCATGTATTTTCTCTACAATTGGCCTTGATTGCCTTACATATTCCTTTTGGGGAAGCATAAACATGTTATTAGGTTTGGGGTAGAATTACTTACTCACAGAGCCAGTTTATGGAGTGAAATAAATTTATAGAAACACAAAAGTTCTTCCTGCTATTTAAAATATTTTTTCTTTTTACTTTTGTACCCCAGATATGTATGTGCTTGGCATATTAGAAATCTCTCTAATCCATAGTTACCTTTTAGTAGTAACTATGTGCCTCATCCTGTGTTAAGCCTTGGTTCCTAAGCTGGCTATTTGTCTATGGTATTGGTTTGACACTTGCTGAGGATTGCCATTGTGGACTGTAGAAAGTGAATGAGTAGATTTCTATATTAGATTCCCTCTAGGAAACGTACCAAGATAAAACCATCTATTTGCTGTTTTCACGTGAGGAACATTTTGACACATGGTACCAAATATAGCTCACACGTAGAAACTAATAGCTTTAAAGATAATTTCCAATATCTTGATGTCTTTAAAATGTACTCACAAGCAAAAGTGCATCTAAACCTTTTACTTTTTAGTGTCTGTCCAGCTGGAATTTGGCACAAAACTTGACTTAGAAGGGCTGAGATACAGGGCAGGATGAATGCATCACAGTAGTACAGATAAAACAATTTAGACTTTACTCCAAAATCTGCTTTTAGTTTTAGACGTTTTCCTAAGACATTGAGAACTAAATCTAGGGTGAAAAAGGACAAAACACCCCTTATGACTTACTAAGCCATAGGAGTGGCAGTCCACATGAGATCTTTGATTTCACTTTTTAAGATTTCTGATTTCTGTCTGGAATGATAAGAGTATTATCTTTGATTTGTACTTTGGAGTTTCAGGTACATTTTCTCTTACTTAAAATTTTCATCAAGAAGTCCTACTTCCAGCCCTGACAGTATGAGGAGCTCTAAGGATTCACTCCCTAATGAAATTGGTAAGATGTAGTTCTAAAAGCAGTCATTTTAGCCAGGCACGGTGGGTCATGCCTATAATCTCAGCAATTGGGGGGCTGAGCTTGGTGGATTGCCTGAGCTCACAGGTTCAAGACCAGCCTGAGCAAGACCAAGACCCCATCTCTAAAAAAAAGAAAAAAGTAGCTGGGCATTGTGGCGGGCACCTATAGTCCTAGCTACTTGGGAGGCTGAGACAAGAGAATCACTTCAGCCCAAGAGTTTGAGGTTGCTGTGAGCTAAGACAACATGGCACTCTACTGATGGTGACCTAGGGAGACTCTGTCTCAAAAAAACAAAAAAAGCTGTCATTTAAAGTCACTGGAAAGACTTCCAAGAATATACCTAATGAAACTGGTAAAAATTATTTTAAAAAGCAACCATTTAAAGTTACTGGAAATAGTCCCAAGGACATACAGTCAGTGAAGAAACATTTAAGAAAATCTAAAACTCAGTAAGAAAAGTGTAAGTCTGTGATATTTGGAGCTGAGACCTACTCTTTTCCCTCTTTTCTCTTAGCTAAGCGAGATGGAAACTCTTCTCCAAATTGGTGCAGCAAAGAACACAGGGCTCTCTTCTCCCACCTCCCCAGTTGGAGAGCTATTTTCCTAGGAGGGACAGAATGTTAGTATTTCTCATCTAGCCTCCAACTTCCTGAGGCTAAATTCTGGTTGAGTGTAGCTAGAGTTTCTACAATATATGATATAAAATGTCCAGGTTAAAAAAAAAATACTATGAGACATTCAGTAGATTTTAACTGGCCGAAGAATAGGCAAACTTGAAGAACAATGGAGAGTGTGCAAGGAAAGGAGCAGAGAGGAAAAAAGAATAAAGAAAAATGAAGGGAGCCTCAGAGAAATATGGGAAAACATTTACACCCCAACATACATGTAATGGGAGTACCAGAAAGAGAAAGAAGAAAAAAAATATTGGAAGCAAAAATGGCTAAAAACAGTTTCAGATTTATTGGAGACCTATATCCAGGAAGTCCAATAATCCTAGAGATCAACAAACAGATACACAATAATAAAAATTCTAAAAGCCAAAATTGAGAAGATCTTGAAAGCAGTAAGAGAAAAATGACTTGTCACCTACAAGGTATTCACAGCTGACTTCTCATCAGAAATATAGTCTAATGGGATAACATTCAAAGTTCTTTTTTTATTTTTTTATTAAATCATAACTGTGTATATTAATGCGATCATTGGGTACCATTCACTGGTTTTATAGACCGTTTGACACATTGTCATCACACTGGTTAACATAGCCTTCCTGGGATTTTCTTAGTTATTGTGTTAAGACATTTATATTCTACATTTACTAAGTTTCTCATGACATTCAAAGTTCTTAAAAGAAAAAGCCTCAACCTAGAATTCTATGTTCAGCAAAGCTGTGTATAACAATGCAGAGGAGATAAAAGCATATCCAGATAAAAACCGAAAGAATTTGTTGCCAGCAGGCCCATTTTACAAGAAGTACTAAATCAAGTTCTTTAGACTGAAAGCATCCACATGAAAAAATAAAGAGCACCAGTAAACATAATTATGTCACTATGAAAGTCAGTATATGGCTTGTATCTATAATGCTAACACTGAGGGAGGCCAAACGGGGTATAGCTTGAGGCCAGAAGTTCAAGACTAGCCTGAGCAAGAGCGAGACCCCATCTCTACAGAAAAATAGAAAAATTAGCCAGATATGGTGGTGCAACACCTGTAGTCCCAATTACTTGGGAGGCTGAGTCAGGAGGATTATTTGAGCCCAGGAGTTTGAGATTGTAGTGAGCTATGATGATGCCACTGCACTGTAGCCTGGGTGACTTCTTTCTTCTCTTAATTGATTGTAAAAGCATTTATGCCAGGTGCAGAAACTTGCATCTGTGGTCCCAGCTACTCAGAAGACTTAGGTAGGAGCTTTGCCCCAGGAGTTCAAGTGAGCTATGATTATTCCACCGCACTCCAGCCTGGGCAACAGAGCGAGACCTCATCCTTTAAAAAAACAACAAAACCAGCATTTGTATAAAGCAATGTGGATATAATGTACTGTTCAGCCAATGTCATCTAGAAATATAATAAATTTGCCAAAAACAGGACAAAGAAAAATGGGGCAAAGCTGTGTTAGACTAAGGAAGTGAATCCAGATGGTAAGTAGAATCCACAAGAACAAATTAGGAGAATAAGAAACGATGAATAAGAAAGCTAATATAACACAAACTATTAGTATATTCTTGTGCTCCTTTCAGCTTCTTTGAAAGACATACAAAGTAATAATCATAATAATGTATTGTTGAGTTTGCAACATTTATAGATTATATATAATGATAATAAGGGGGAAAGGAATAGCACCAGGTAGGACTGTTTCTGTATTCGAAGTTAGTGTAAATCTGGAACTGATTTTTAAAAAATATGTATGCTAAACCGAGAACAATTACTAAAGATATAACTCAGACTTATACTCGGAAGATTATAAAACATTATTGAATGAAATAAAGAACTAAATGAAAAACATCCCATGTTCATGGATTAGAAGACACTATTGCTAAAATGTCAGTACTCCCTACATTGATTTATAGATTCAGCACAATCCCCTTTAGAACCCCAGGTGGCTTCTTTGTAGAAATTAATAAGCCATTTCTAAAATTCACATGAAATTCACCACATTCAGAATAGCCAAGACAGCCTTGAAAGTAAGAGCAAACACAGGAATCACAATTCCAGATTTTAAAATGTACTACAAAGCCATAGTAATCAAGGCAGTTGGTATTGGCATGAGGATTAATTTAGATATTAAGAAATAGTCATATGAAAAAATGCTCATCATTCCTAATTGTTAGAGAAATGCAAATCAGAACTACCCTGAGATATCATTTAGCCCCAGTGAGAATGGCCCACGTTATAAAATCTTAAAACTGCAGATGCTGGCATGGATGTGGAGAGAAGGGAATACTTTTCTACTGCTGGTGGGACTGCAAACTAATACAACCTTTTTGGAAGGAAGTAGGGAGAACTCTCAAAGAACTCAAACTAGACATCCCATTTGATCCTGGGCATTCTATTACTGGGCATCTACCCAGAAGAGAAAAAAAAATCCTTTTACCATAAGGACACTTGCACTAGACTGTTTATCGCAGCTTAATTTACAATGCCAAAATGTGGAAACAGCCTAAATGCCCACCAACCTGAATGGATTAACAAGCTGTGGTATATGTACACCATGGACTACTATATAGCCATTAAAAAAGACGGAGACTTTACATCTTTTGTATTAACATGGATGGAAGTAGAACACGTTATTCTTAGTGAAGTATCATAAGAATGGAAAAGCAAGAATCTTATGTACTCAATTCTGAAATGAGGATAATTAATGACCTAGTACATGGTGTGGGGTAGTGGAAGGGGACAGGAGAGAGAGGGAAGGAAGGAGGGGATGGAGGGGGTCACGGTGTGTGACATTTCTTTTGGGGGTGGGACACAATTATAAGAGGGACTTTACCTCTTATATACAATCACAGTAACCTAGTTCTTTGTGCCTTCAATTAATCCCCAACAATAAAAAACAAAAAAGAGGGCGGTGTCTGTGGCTCGAAGGAGTAGGGCACCGGCCCCATATGCTGGAGGTGGTCAGTTCAAACCCAACCCCCACCAAAAACTGCAAAAAACAGAGAGAAATAATCATGTAACACATAGGTAAGCCACATGTAAAAGAATGCAATTGGACCCTTAACTCATACTGTATACATACATTAACCAAACATTAATCATAACATTATCAAGTCATTACATTAATCATCAATTATAACATTAATCAAAGATCCAGATATAAAACCTAAATTCATAAAACTCTTAGGAGAAAACATAGAAGTAAATCTTCATGGTCCTGGATTTGACAGTGGATTCTTAGAAATAATCAAAAGCATGAGCAACAAAAGAAAAAAATAAACTGGACTTCATCAGAGTTACAAACTTTTGCTTCAAAAGATACTATCAAGAAAGGAAAAAGACAACCCAAAGAATTATAGAAAATAGAGTAGAACCAATGTAAGGTCACCACTGAAGAGTCTAACAAACTGGGTGGCATTGGTAACTAGGCCATGTAGTGTGTCTGGTCAACTGTGGAAGTTCTGTATCTGCAAATTGTATATCTGATAAATGAGATTTGTATCTAGACTACATAAAGAACTTCTGCAACTCAATACCAAAAAGGTAACCCAATTTTTTTTCCATCCATTTTTTATTAAATCATAGCTGTGTACATTAATGCGATCATGGGGCACCATACACTGGTTTTATATCAAAAGGATCTGTATAGACATTTTTCCAGAGAAGATATATAAATGGCCAATAAACATGAAAAGATACCTAACATCATTAGTCATCAGGGAAAATGCGAATCAAAACCATAATAAATTATGAGTTCACACCCACTATGATGGCTACAACAAAAACATAAGATAATACCATGTGGTGACAAGAATGTGGACTGCCCCTGGAAATGTAAAATGGTGTAGCCACATTGGAAAACAGTCTGGCAGTTCCTCAGAAAGTTAAATATAGTTACCATATGACCTAGCAGTTGCCTGCCCAAGAGAAATGGAAACGTATGTCTATGTAAAAACTTTTACACCGATGTTCACAGCAGCATTATCCATAATAGACAAAAGGTAGAAACAACCTAAATGTCCAGCTGGTGAATGGATAAGCAAAACGTGTGATATCCATACAATGAAATATTACTTGACTGTGGAAAGGAATAAAGTTGACTGATACATGCTACAGTATGTATGATGTTTTCATGAATGAACGTTGAAAACATTATGCTAGTCAAAGAAGCCAGACGCAAAAGGCCACATGTTTTATGATTCCATTAATAAGTTTAGAATAGGCAGACCCATGGTGACAGGTTACTGTTTGCCAGGGGGTAGGGAAACTGGGGAAATCAGGAGTTGCTGCTAATATGTATTGAATTTCTTTGGGGTGGGGGATGAAGATGTTCTAAAATTAGTGATGATAATTGCACAAATGTTAATAAAAGCCAATGAATTGTACACTTCAACAAGTTGAATTTTATGATACATGACTTAGATCTCAAAGCTTTTTTTTTTTTTGTTAAAGTAGATAAAACTTATGTATGGCCATCACCATCCCAGAAACTGGATGAATATTAACATATTTAATCCTCACAACAAAGCTGTAAAGTAGGTACTATTATTTTGCTTATTTTACAAATGAGGAAACAAAGGCACACAGTAATTACTTGCCTAAACCAATGAAGTGGGAGGCTGTGATTTAAGCTTAGTATATCTAGCTCCAGGACCTGGGTACTACACCATACTGCCACTCATTAATAATTGGATTGATCTGTTGTGTAGCTTATGAATTGATTGTATTCATTTTCTGATTTTAAGCATCCAAAATTTAAGATTTGATGCAGAGCATAAACAAAGTTTTGACGTTGAACTAATCAGCATTGACAGGAAACAGAAGAGCATGTTTTTCAGAATAAGTGACTGAATGGGGTAACTAGTGAAGATACCCACATTAGCTTTTCTTTTAGGCAGTATAGTACTTGACCTATAGGACTTAGGCATATTTGGAGATTTTTTCAGATGCTGATTGATGTTTTTTTGTTATGTTTTTTGCCAAAAATGTAAAGTTTCTTTTCCTTGGCAGTTAGCTCATTTCTTCCTTACAAATTTTGATCATATGCTCCGGAAAATGGAGAATTTGTACATCTTTGAGTAGTGGAAAACGCTTAGGGACCTGACAGTCTTTGGCTGACCAGACATTTCCAGTGCCCCCAACTCCTCTATAGATGAAAAACTGAGAGGTTGATTTACCTAAGGTCACAGTTAACAAATGGAACTGCCAGAACTCAAAACGATGTCTTTTTTTTTTTTTGAGACAAGAGTCTTTCACCTTGTTTCCCCATGATAGAGTACCATGGCGTCACAGCTCACAACCTCAAACTCCTGGGCTCAAGCGATTCTCTTGTCTCAACCTCCCAAGTAGCTGGGACTACAGGCACCCACCACAATGCCCAGGTATTTTTTTGAGACAGGGTCTCACTCTTAGGCTGGTCTTGAATTCATGAGCTCAAGCAATCTATGTGCCTTGGCCTCCTACGTCTCCGTTTCTGTCTTCAGTGATCATCTTTGCAGGGCTTATCCCCAAGGAACTCTCAGTGTACTAAGGGACCCACTGTATCTTCCACTACAAGATTCCGTCAAAAGGTATGCTATACTAAGAGTCAGTACACCCTGAATACTTCAAGTTATGGAATGCTTACAGTAGCCATAGTGCTTTTTCAAGATAACTCCTAATTATTAGAAAGCCTTTATTTACATGAACTCTGTGTCTGCTTTGGTTGATCCTCCTAGGTAACACACAAGTGTATTCCTCTCTGCCTCTGTTCATGTTGTCTATCATTTGACTTATCTTCCTTCTTTCTGCCACGGTATTTTTTTCCTCTACTTATTGCCCAACACATTTATCAAGAAGTTTCTCTGGCTAAATTCCCTATAGTTTATTTCTTTAGTTCTTTAACACACAGCTTAAATTGTTACGTGTTGAAATTTAGCATTTCTTACCTTACATATGTTTAATCTCCCCAATATGATAAACTACTTGAGTTATTTTATAGATCACTAACTTAAAATTGACATCTTGTCTCTTAATTAGACTGTATTTCTCTTGAATAATTTGCTTCACTTGAATTTTAAATTGGGAACATTTTTAGTTGGGTACCTAGATAGTGGATGTGTATATAGGTACTCAGTAATGGACCCTATAGGATCTAAAAAGACATTCTAGAATCTAGAATTAATATAAAATTTTAGTTTTATTTTTATAACATCACCATTTCCATTTCTTAAGTGGCTTTTTCATTAAAAAGGAAACACAGATAAAAACCTTCCTCACCATATTTTGCATGTGTAGTGCATGCCTCTTAATGTTTTTTGATCTATTTGTTCATTTGACCATCTTTATGATGATGTTCCCAGCCACCTCCTCTACCCCAAGCACTATGGTAGAGGTTTTTAATGTATCATCTTATTTCGTATTTGTAATCCCTGGTTATTAGCCCTATTTTTAGAGTTAAGAAAATGAGGCTCCAGTGATTTCAAGAAATTTGCCCAAAATTAATAGCCACAGGGGTAGAGCTAGTGTTTGAATTCAGGTACTTTCTTTACTTCAATTGTTCTATTTCAATTAAGTAATACATAAGATGCCTTACACTTAATAATATGTTCTCTTGGATGTTGTCTATACTAAACAATTACCAAAAGCCTATGAGTTGGATTGATTTCTATTTTATAGATGAGGAAATTTAATTTCAGAGACATTGAATTAATTGGTTAGATCCAAGTTCAGAAAATAGTAGAATTAGGAACTAGAACCCAAATCATTTTGTTTCTTTGCTTTTTCTGCTGTGTCACTTGTGTGTTTCTATGTCACTTGTGTGATCTTCTTTTGAAGATCTCTAAAAATCACGCAATTATTGAGACAACTTCCTTCTCATCCCTCTTCTCAGCTGTCTTAGTCTGCTCAGGTTATTGTAATAAAATACCACAGACTGGGTGGTTTAAAGAACAGAAATTTATTTCTCATGATTCTGAAGGCTGGGTCCAACACTGAAGTGCTGTCAAAGTAGGTTTAACTCTGAGGCCTCTTCTCTTAGCTGGTGGGTGGCTTCCATTTTAGTGTGTGCTCACATGACCGCATTTATATGGAGAGAAAACTAGCAAGCTCTTTGGTGTCACTTATAAGGGCACTAATTCACCCTAACCAGGGCCTCACCCTCATGACTTCCTCTAACCCTAATTACCTTCCCAAAGTCACATCTCCAAATACCATCATCACATTTGAGGTTAGGACTTAAATATTTGAATTTAGGGATAGGAGGGCACAGACATTCAGTACATACATCAGTTTCCATCACAGTCCCTGACTATCTTTTATATATTCCTGGGCTAGTAGAGCTGAGAACCCTGGTTTCAAAGATAGATGAACTAATTGAGAGTGAGTAGTTGTGTGTTGTAGATGGCACTGAAAACAAAGTAAGTAAACTCCAGAGAGATTGTATGTAGAAAAGACCTTGATACATTGAAAAAGTCAAAGGATTGGCTGTGGGACCAGGATTTATATCACCTACCAAGATAAGAGGAACATATTTTGACAGTATCCATCTTCTAGCTTCGTTAGTATACTTCATAATCAAACTATAGCTATACTGAGAACTCACTTAAAATTATTAAACAAGTTAATGTTCTCTCATTTGGTAAATTCTAATTTGAAACAAATGAAGATACTTCTGTATTTGCCACTATATTAATTAACTTGAAAGACTAAAATACATTTCACAATGGTAGTGGAGACAAGGGCTTTCTGAAAAGGAAAGACTCTTAGGTAGTAAGAGAAGCTGCTGAGTTGGCTGGTTCTGTGTTTGAAAAGAAAAAGTTTTGACATACTGATTCCTGACATACTGATTTCTGCCTTTAGGCAAGAATGGAAGGGTAGCTGGGTTTTTTTTGTTTTTTTTTTTTTGAGACAGTCTCACTGTGTCACCCTTGGTAGAGTGCTGTAGTGTCACAGCTTACAGCAACCTCAAACTCTTGGGCTTAAGCGATTCTCTTGCCTCAGCCGCCCAAGTAGCTGGGACTATAGGCACCCGCCACAATGCCTGGGTATTTTTTGTTGCAGCTGTCATTACTGTGGGCCGGGGCCAGGTTCGAACCCTCCACCCTCAGTGTATGTGGCTGGCACCAATACCACTATGCTAGGGCCACCGAGCCAGATTTTACAGACTTTCATTGACACCTAAGCTGACTTTTCCATCTGTTAATGAACTCTTAATGATGTAACCATGTCTTTCTCAGGATTGCTAATTAGCAAAGAAACTTGAGCCAAGTTTATTTAATTATTGTTACTCAGAAATCTCTAAGTTTTTGTTTGTTTGGTTTATGTATTTATGTATTTATTTATTTTGGCAAATCACCATGATACAGAATATAGCATTAAGGATTATATTAGTGGGGCAGCACCCTGTACTCAGTGGGTAGGGTGCCAGCCACATACACCGAGGCTGGCAAGTTCGAACCTAGCCCAGGCCAGCTAAAACAACTATGACAACTGCAACCAAAAAATAGCTGGGCGTTGTGGCGGGCACCTGTCCCAGCTACTTCAGAGGCTTTGGCAAGATTATTGCTTAAGCCCAAGAGTTAGAGGTTGCTGTGAGCTGTGATGTCATGGCACTCTACCGAGGACGACATAATAAGACTCTGTCTCCAAAAAAAAAAAAAGGATTGTATTACTGAAAAGTGTACCTCATTCGTAGAGACACTATCCATTAAATCAAAAGTGAGAATTGACCATTCTCTTCCATACTACAAGTAAGAAAATCTCAAAAAGGTGTGTGTATGTATATATGTAATATTAAGCTAAATATACATTATAATTAAAATGGGCTACATGAGTATTTTGCAAATCTTCTCTTCAGGATATGTAAACAATTCCAAATTTGATCCCCAGAATTATCTCTTTCATTAACCTTTATTAAAAGCACATTTTAAAATTCTGGCTATAAGTCATTAACTATTTAGTACTTTTGTAAAATACAGTTTTTTAATAGATCTGTCTTCTGTTCCAACTTTGAATTACAGCAAGCTTATTTTAGAATTTAATATCCTTTGTCTTGTCACATAGGTGCACATGTGCTTTCTCCATCTTTCCCACACAAATACACACAAATACAAGTATGCAGAGGGCAAAAGTTGAGAACTATCAGATTTAGGTGGCTGACCTTTAGCTCCAGTTAACTAAAATTAGATCCCTGTGAAATATTTATCCAGTAACATCCATTGGAGAGAAGTATAGACATAACCTTGAGAGGCCAGGGAAACATCCACGGAAGCCTGTCTTAACTGCAAAAAAGTCCTTTCACATCTCATTTTTTATCTTAAAATTTAAGTGACTTTTGTATTGTGATTTGTGATGTGTTCATTTATTTTCATGTAGAAATAACCCCCACAAACCTTTTAGTAAAATAGTGGTTCAAGAAAATGTACCAAGATTATCCTGTCACTTTAAGTATCCCTGGCACTGGGCCACATCTCCCAGATGAATGTGCATAGTCTATTTTAGGAACAAGGTTCTATCCCATTACTATAGGCTTACTGGTTGATTCTGTTAGGAGTATATTTCAAGCATGTGGCTAACACTGTAGTTATAATGTATAAAAACGCAGAGGAGAGGGTGTCTATTCTTATTAAAGATAAAGTGGTAGACAGTGAGGTATCTCATTACAGTACCAGAGAACAGAAATAATTATAAAAAGAAAAAAGTAGAGCCATGTTTAAGGACTTAGGTCTGTTATTTAAGGAGAAAAAAAAAAAAAATTCATCCTCAGTATTTTCCTTCACAAGTCTAGTTTAACTCAGTATTGCTTTTAATGCTAGGAACACTCATTTTTGCTTTATTTCTTATATATCATTAGATACCAGTAGAATGAAAAGAGAGTAGGACTGAGGGTCAAATAAGAATTTGAATCTCCTTTCTCATTATAATTTTCAGTGCTACCTAAGCAAATCAGTTAGCCTCTCTGGGAAACAATTTTCATATTTTTTTTTTTGCTTGTTTGTTTTTTTTTTTGGCCGGGGCTGGGTTTGAACCCGCCACCTCTGGTATATGGGGCTGGCGCCCTACCCCTTTGAGCCACAGGCACCGCCACAATTTTCATATTTGTAAAATGAGAAAAATATCACCTCGTCCTGAATATGTTAGGAGATATTTCTTTTTTTTTGAGGTATTTTTTAAAAGGCTTCTGTGGTGAAATAAATTAAGAAAAATTAGTGTTTTTAAAATTAGACAGGTTTCTTTTCCATTGTATATCTGAAAACCTTTAATGTTTTAATATGTCTTACAAGTTTTCCAAACTTATATGCCCATAAAAACTCATTTTTTATAGAACCTTTTGCACTGCTAGTGTTTTTTAATAATAAATGATCACGATAGCCTTTTCTTTTTCTGGAAATTACATTCATTTTGTTTGGCTCTTCCATTCTTTTCTGAATGGTAGTTATCCTAGAATTACTGCTAAGTAGAACTCAGTGTCTGTACTGTGTGTGTACCCTTCCTTTTTTTTCTTTTTAACTGGAAAGTTGTTGGATTTTCACATTTTTTACAGATAAAACCTTAATCATTTCAGTAGTTTTCACTTCCTTTGTTCCCTCGTTTCCGCTTATTCGATTATTGGCCCATTTTAATTATAAATCTGTTAATCTTTGCCTGAATTTCTCCAGCTAATAATAAAGATTTCTGAAACCCTCAGCTCATTAAATCCTTTTGGCAATCACTAATGTCAGAGATAAAACTATCTCGGTTATACATTCCTTCTTACTGCCATCTCATTTCTCTGCTTCCCTTATAGCCACTTATCTTGAAAGGTATATATTTATTTCAATCAGAAAAATAAGCCTCCTCCAAAATACTGCTGTTGGTTGAGGTCTTTAGTGATAGATCTTATTCTTGGAAATGTAAAATTTTAGCTCTGTGTAGCATCATCTCATTTAATAAAACAATATTGTAATACAGGGAGTGTTAGCCCCATTTTATAAGTAATAATAATAAACCAAACAAGAGAAATCAAATAACTTGCCCGGATCTTGCAAGTAATATATAGCAAAATCATGTCTGTTTGACTGCAATTCATATTCTCTATTATACCTTACTTACTAAAGTATATGATAATATATGCACAGTCATTGTAGTTACAATGATAAATAACATTTATTGATTATTTAATTCTAGGGCAGCAAATGTACATCATCTCATTTTATTCCCCCCTACAACTTTATATGAATTAGGTTCTATTATACATATTTTACAGATAAGGAAATTGAAGAAGTTGACCAATTCAAAGTCACACAACTGAAGTAAATGGCAGCTGGGAATTAAACTCAGAATTTTAATAACCTTTTGAATGTTGGGATGTAATATGCTATAGCACACAGTGCTTTGAAGATGTCACACTTAGTATGTGTGTATGTAAGTATTCACCATATTAGACACCATCTTTGTATGAGAAAATAGATGAATCCTACCCCTCCCCCCCAAAGCCGATAAGAAAAGTCTCTCAATATAATTCAAGGTCAGAGGTGTTGAGTACAAAAAAAGACTTACAGATTAAGTATGCTGGGTTTAGAAGTGGAGGAGATTACTTCCTACTGGGAGCTGTGGAAAAGATAGCATTTGTTTTGAAGATAGGAATGATTTAGGAAACTCAGGAGTTAGGATGACAGAGTAAGTACAAAAAATAACATGAGAAAGGCACAGTGGAACTGCTTTTAGATAATAGGTTATTGTGCTTGAATCAAGGACATTGTGACAAGTAGTTTAAGGTTTAGAACTTTCTACTTAAAGAATTTGGATGTGTTTTATTTGAGGTGTCATTTGTGGGACAGTTAAGGAGAAATATCTACCAGGCAACAACCCCTTTCTCTGTGTTGCCAGTTTTAGAAAGTGAATCCCTCTCGGGGAGGTTATCCAAGTTAAAAACCTGGGAGGTCTCTTGCTTCTTCTTCATTCTTGACAAATCATTCAATCAATTCTACTTCCTTAAAATCTCTTACTCTCTACTTTACCCAAATTCATTACTGCTGCCTTAGTTCAGACCTACATCATTTCTCATTGGAATTTCTGCAATAGCCTCTTAACTGATAGCCCTGCTTCTGGCCCTGCCCTCTTTTCTTATCCATTTTCCACATTAACATCAGAGTGATATTTCAAAGTACAAATCTGATGTCATTTTCCTGCTTAATACCCTTTAATAAGTTACCCATTTCCCTCTGGATTAATTCCATACTCTTCATTCCTCTCATCATACAGACATGCACTAATATATCTTCCCTTTGGAGAAAAGAAAAAGAAAAATAGCTTCTCTTGACCTTACATTCCCTCTTACTGCCATCTCATTTCTCTGCTTCCCTTATAGCCACTTGTCTTAAAAGATATATACTTCTTGGCTTGGCGCCTGTGGCTCAAGCGGCTAAGGTGTCAGCCACATACACCTGAGCTGGCGGGTTTGAATCCAGCCTGGGCCTGCCAAACAACAATGGTGGCTGCAACCAAAATATAGCCGGGCATTGTGGCAAGGTGCCTATAATCCCAGCTACTTGGGAGGCAGAGGCAGGAGAATCACTTGAGCCCAGTAGTTGGAGGTTGCTATGAGCTGTGACCCGATGGCACTCTACCCAGGGTGACAGCTTGAGGCTCTGTCTCAAAAAAAAAAAAGGTATATACATTTCTCTCTCACCTCTCATGTACTCTTCAGAAACTGCTTTATTGGTCCATTGGTGATCTAGTATTCCCAAGTGCTTACTCTTATTTGATCTTTTGTGTGCATTTGAAAGAGTGAACCATTCCCTCCAGAAAATACTTTCTCTTGCCCTGTCTTCCAGAATACCACATTCTTAAATTTCCTCTTGTATCAGTCTCTTAACCTCCTTTATCAGTTTCTTCTCCTTCCAGCCTCTAAGTGTTAGCATTTTTTCAGGGCTCGTAGTCCTTCTTTTCTCTCTATATTTTTCTCTGGCCTATCTCTCCTTTTCTATAATTTGAAATACCCTTACTTGTATAGAAAGCATATCCCTGATGGCTGCTTAGCACTCCAGGTACCTACATTCAACTTCCTATTTGATTCCTTAGTCTCCTCAAACTTCATGTGACCTTATAATATTTTTTTCCAAAGCCTGTACTTCCCTCAGTTATTCCCTTCTCAGTAAACGATTCTGTGTTGGCTGAAGCCAGGAACTCCCCTCTCTCACAAACAACCCTATTGTTTTTTCCTCTAAAATATGTGTCATATTCATCTATTTCTCTCTCTCTCTCTGCTCTACTATCATTCTAATTGAAGCTATCTTTGGTCTCATCCAATTGATTTTCCACATAGCCAGGGTGATTTTAAAAAATATTTTAATTGGGTTATATCTCTTCTTGGCATAAACTCCTTTAGTGATTTTTCATAGCACTTAAAGTCAAGTACCATGGCAAATATGACTCCACATGATGCACCCTGACAGCCCCCTACCACTAACCACCCACACTGCCCTTTAGGATCTTAAATACACCTGGCTCTGCCTATACTGCTCTTTTTTCTACTCTTTGCACATTTAGCAGCTTCTAATTATCAGAACTTGGCTTAAATATTATTTTATCTAAAGTTGATCCTTTTTCTAGTCTGTTTATTTCTCTTAAAATATTTAATAACTTTTTAATTTGTTATCTATTGTTCCCATTATACTGTGATCTTTATAACACCAGACTTATGTCTTTGGTTACCACTGTAATGCCTAAAAAATATAGTAGGCACTCAAAATATTTATTGAAGGACTGAATGGAAATTGAACCTGCATATTTCAGGGGTTATCTTAGATAATACTTCCTTAGGAAATTTTTTCCCAGATTAGTTTGATTTCCTCCCATAAGATTGGATTGGATTGGATTTGTATTACTCTGGTATTTTATGTTTAGATCAGGGGTCCTCATGATGGAAAAAAGGGTTGATTTTGCTCCCCAGGAAACATTTGGCAATTTCTGGATACATTTTTCATTGTCGTGACTGGGTTATGTGGGTGTTACTGGCATCAAGTGGGTGTAGGTGCTATTAATTGCCCTGCAGTACCCAAACAAAGAATTATCTAATCTAAGATATCAGTAATGCTGAGGCTAAGCGTCTATTACATCTATCACAGCATTTACCATATTAATATGCTTGTGTTTCTTTATAATTTTCTTTTTTTCCTTTTTTTTTTTTTTTTTTTTTAAGAGACTCTCATTTTATTACCTTCGGTAGAGTGCTGTGGTGTCACAGTCCACAGCAATCTCCAATTCTTGGGCTTAGGCAATTCTCTTGCCTCAGCTTCCCGAGTAGCTGGAACTATAGGTGACCACCACAACACCTGGCTATTTTTTGTTGCAGTTTGGCTAGGGCTGGGTTTGAACCTGCCACCCTCAGTATATGGGGCCAGCTCCCTACACTGAGCCACAGGCACCACCCTCTTTATAATTTTCCTCCATTCAATTTTAAGTTCCTATGGAACTTACATAGTTGCCCTACATTGCCTTGCTTTGGATTTATCCAGTAGATACTTGGGTAAATTCTTTTTTTTTTTTTGAGGCAGAGTCTCACTTTGTCTCCCTGGGTAGAGTGCTGTGGCTTCATAGCTCACAGCAACCTCAAACTCCTAGGCTCATGTGATCCTCTTGCCTCAGCCTCCTGAGTAGCTGGGACTATAGGACCTCCCCACAACGCCCGCTATTTTTTAGAGATGGGGTCCTGCTGTTGCTTAGGCTGGTCTCAAACTCCTGAGCTCAAGCAATCCACCCGCCTTGCCTTCCAGAGTGTTAGGGTTACAGGTGTGAGCCACTGCTCTCAACCACGAGTGAATTCTTGATGGATGGCTGAATAGATAAACAGATGAATATATAAACTAGCCATGGCACAACTGAGCCAAGGTGGCCTAACTCCTGATATTAGACATAGAGAATAGTTGCTTAGTCATTGAGATAAAATATATACCTGTTATTTATGTGTTGATAGCACAATTGAGATTCTATATGAGGTGTTGATAGGACACCATGTTTCTTTCTTTCTTCTTTTTTTTTTTGTTTGGAGACAAAAATCTTACTTTGTCACCCTCAGTAGAGTGCTGTGGCGTTACAGCTCACAGCAACCTCCAGCTCCTGGGCTTAGGCAATTCTCCTGCCTCAGCCTCTCAAGTAGCTGGGACTACAGGCACCCGCCATAACACCTGGCTATTTTTTCATTGCAGTTTGGCCGGGACTGGGCTCAAGCCCACTACCCAGTGTATATGGGTCCGGCCCCCTACTCACTGAGCCACAGGTGCTGCCCAGGACACCATATTTCAAAGGTGATTCTATTTAGGTTAAAGGTAAGCTCTTGCAACAAAGGGTAAATAGAAGCACTTTAAGGAATATAGTTGTTTATTACCTTCTCAAGTAAATAGACCTGAGGTAAATTAATTAGGGACCTGATTTTCTTTCAAATTGTCAAGTCATACTTCATCATCTGAACACTGACTTAACCAAGACTGGGCTACTACTTCTAGGTTCTGTTCTGTAGAAGGGAACAAGACAGTGGAGAAGTCATACCCACTGTCTCAAAGACTCAAACCTGCCACTCAAAAAATGCCATAGCACGTGTTTGCACACATTTCGTTGGCAAAAGCTCAGTCATACGGCCGTTCTGAACAACTGGGGAATGTGGTGTAGCTAAGCAGTCATGGGCCTTGTCACAGTTCAGTTAACAATATAAGAAGGGGAGAATGAATTTTGGGGGACAACTATTAATTTCCACCACAATGCCTAACCATTAAACTCTTAGGTAAGTATAGAGTCAGCCTTCTGTATCCACAGGTTCTCCATCCATGGATTAAACCGACCATGGATGGAAAGTATTTACAGAAAATAGCCAATAAAAAAATAACAAAACAAGGGCAGGCTCAGTGGCTCACACTTGTAATCCTAGGACTCTGGGAGGCCGAGGTGGGTGGATCACCTGAGCTCATGAGTTTGAGACCAACCTGAGCAAGAGCGAGAGCTCAGCTCTAAAAAATTAGCCCAGTGTTGTGGTAGGTGCCTTTAGTCCCAGCTCCTCGGGAGACTGAGGCAAGGGGATCATTTGAGCCCAAGAGTTTGAGGTTACTGTGAGCTGTGCTGCAACAACAGTCTACCCAGGGAGACAAAGTGAGACTCTGCCTCTGAGGCAGGAGGATTGTGTGAGCCCAAGACTTTAAGATTGTAGGGACTGTGGTGACACCACTGCACTCTAACCTGGATGACAGAACAACACTTTGTTTTTCTTTTCCTTTTCCTTTCCCTTTCTTTCTTTCTTTGCTTTGTCGCCCTTGGTAGTGTGCTGTGGCATCACAGATCACAGCAACTTCAAACTCTTGGGCTCAAGTGATTTTCTTGCCTCAGCCTCCCTAGGAACTGGGTCTACAGGCGCCTGCCACAACACCTGACTATTTTTAGAGACCGGCTCAAGCTGATCTCAAACCTGTGAGCTCAGGCAATCCACCAGCCTCGGCCTCTCAGAGTGCTAGGATTATAGGCGTGAGCCACCATACCTAGCTTATCACTGCGTTTCAAACAAACAAACAAACCCTAAGTCTTTTCAAAAGTCACTATAGTGCATTTTCTTCTCCCATGAAAAACATGTCTTTCTGCTCTTTCTGCTCACTAGAGAGCTCTTAGTGGTCAAGACAAACTCATAGAAAAGCTAATAGGACGAGTGTGCTAAGCACCAAATGATGGTTACAAATTTGTGGTTTGGGTATTCCTTGGAAAGGAGGAATGTTGGGGCTGAACTAGTTAGGATAAAGTTTACATTAGAAGTGGATTTTATGCTTAGCTTTGGATAATGTTTAAAATTTAAATAGAGAAAGACTAATACTTATAGAGGGGAGGTGCTAAGAAAATAAGCTCAATGTGAGATAGTTTGGAAAGGGATATGGCTAAAGAGGAAGTTTTGATAGGAATAGTATGATAAAGGACTCAAAGCAGGTTGAAGGACCTTAAATGCCAGGCTAAAGACTTTGTGATTTTATCTTGTAATAATACAGTATAATTGATAATCTATACTGAATATTTATCACTTGACAGACCATTAAGTAAAAGAGCCAAAACTTGAATACAAGCTGTTTAAATAGAATTCCTGCTCTTAATCACCACTCTGTTCTGGTGCTAGAGTTCACGGTATGTTGAACAGATGTCAAGCCCAGGAGTTTATTTTACATTTCAAGTAAGGTAGTAGTTTTTAACGTTTAGGTTAAGAAAAGTAATGTATCTTGACAATAACATCTCATTCCTGTTTCTGCCACCTGTATACATCTTCAGCACAAAGCATTAAATTAAGATATTTGTGCTAATGGCTTTTAACTCTGCCTGTTTGTCGGTTCTCAGCTGCCTGCTTTTTTGTATTTGCCTGGTCAGTTATTCTGAGTTAACCCTTACGCCTAATATCCAGATTATGTCAATCCATTGTTAACTGTAGTTCAGTTCAGAGTATAACTCCTGGACCAGGAGCAACATCAAATAGGAACTTGTTAAAAGTCCCAGTTCTGGAACTTCATCCTAGCCTGACTGAATCAGAAACTGGGGATGCGGATGCGGTATAATAATGTATTTTAATAAGCTCTTTAGACAATTATAATACATGCTGAAGTCTGAGATCCATTGCTGTAGTCTCCTCTAGAGTTTCAGTTTAGGAGTGAACTACTAAAAATTTTTTGGCAGTCCCTGGGGGGGATATGGCAGCAGGGCGTATGCTGTACTGAAAGAATAGCAGGGGAGTGGATTAAAGATGGCGGCTGAGTAACAGCTTCCCTGTAACTGGGATTGGCGAATCTGGGGAGACAAGACTCCAGACATCTCTGGCCGGTGGGACCTGCCTACGATCATCCCTTTGAGGATACAGAGAGCCAGCAAGGGACTTCTGGACCCCAGGA
>CAUYPK010006306.1:0-16566 GCA_963574355.1 Loris lydekkerianus
AAATCCTTTCTTCTGCTTGGTCCATTCTGTTGCTGAGGGATTCTACTGTATTTTTCATGTCTTTGAGGGCTGCGAATTCTTGCTTCAGTGTGTTTAAGTCTTTGGTGGTTTTGTCTTTAAATTCGTTAAATTCTTGAGACAACTTTTAAATTTCTCCTCGGATTCCTAATTCCCTTTTATTATTCTTGTCTACAATCCAAATTCTGAATTCGATTTCTGACATCTCAGCCAGTTGTTTATGAATGGGATCTTCAATTACATCCACCATATCTTTCCTTGGGGGGGTAGATCTGTTCTGGGTATTCATGTTACCTGAGTTTTTCCACTGATTCCGCCCCATGATTATTTTGCTCCCTTTGATTTTTCCCCTGGGGCTTTGTTGAGGGGCTGTACAGCATTGTGGCTTGAGAGACTGGGGCCCTGTGTGGTGTGGTGGGGCTAATTGGATCTGTCTTATTTTTAGCTGGTTTCTATTTGACCCTAGTAAAGCACTTACTCTGGGTAGAAGTCTCTGTTCTCCAAGTTGCCCCGCCCTGGGAGCTTCCCAGGTCAATGAGATGCTTCAGGTAAATCCTTTACTCAGGTGTGGTCTCCTCTGGTTGCCCAGGGAGACAGGGGGTGTGGCCTCAGCCACCTCAGGGAGTTGCTGCTCTGATGTGGGTCTCAGTTCCGCTCTACTTTCTCCCTGGCTGTCCTGCTGCTGCTCAGGCCTCTAGTTCTCAGAGTGAGGGAGGGGGTGGGAGAGCGCCAGGAGCCCTGGGCTGCGGGCAGCGAGCACACTCAGTTCTGCTCAGCTTTTTGTCCAGCTGCCCCACTGTTTTTCAGGTCTCCAGATCCCAGAGTGGGGGGAGGGGAGGGGCACCAGGTGCTGGGAGTCACTGTCAGTGAGCACACTCAGTTCCGTTCAGCTTTCTGCCCAGCCACCCGGCCGCTCAGACCTCCAGATCCCAGAGTGGGGGGAGTGGAGGTGCGCCAGGAGCTGGGAGTCACTGGCAGCGAGCACTGTTCAGCTTTCTGCCCAGCCGCCCCGCTGGCGCTAAGGCCTCCAGATCCCAGAGTGAGGGGAGCGGGGGAGCGCCAGGAGCTGGGAGTCACGGCAGCGAGTGCACTCAGTTCCATTTAACTTTCTGCCTGGTTATATTGCTGCCCAAGGGGGGCTGGGAGTTCAGAGTTGCAGGCCAAGGTTATCTACAGTTCTATAGAATTTTATGCCTGTTAGGAGAATGCTCTGGCACCCTAGTAGGGGAGGTAGGTCCAGATTTCAGTAGGTCTCTCCTGTGGTGTGTAGTGGGAGGGCCTTTGATTTCTGCCCATTTGTCTGTGGGGCTCTTAATCTGATCTGATGGGGGAGGGGAGACTCCCGTCTGCTCAGTTATGGGTTTTGTACCTTTTGTTTGCGTCCTTGTGGTCACAGCTCTCCTCAGCGGGGTTGATGTGCATTCTTCAACTTTCTCTCTTGATGCTGCTCAAATCCATCAGGTTACTTGCCAAATTTTCATCTCTTAACTCTCCTTCAGGACAGGAGCCTCTGTGGAAAGCTGGCTTCAGTCCCCCATCTTGTCTCCCCTCCCCCCCAGTCTGTTTAAACTGTTCATGTACTATTATTCTTTCACCGAGTACATTAAAATCCTGTTACTATTGACCAGTTTATAACACAAATAATGTACTATATATATTTAGGAAATCCTGAATATTAAATTATACCCTATATTATTTTATCCATATGAATAGTTTATTTTTTCTTAAATTATTAGACAACAAGAAGAGAAGAACATTCTTCTTAGTAATGAAAGGAAAATAAATTATTCCATGTACTCAATACTAATATGAAACCAATGGATAAACAACTACATGCCCACACATGAGAAAAACAAAATGAAATTCAAGTGGGGAGGAGGGAACAGAAGGAAAGGGAAGAAGGTAGGAAGGAGGAGGATTGGTAAAGCTCTCACTAATGTGCATAATGTAAGTGTATACACCACAGCCCCTCTGTGAAGGGTTCAGCTACATCATAAACTTTATGTAACAAATAAAAAAATTGTAACCTAATTATTCATAACCTAATACAAATCTGAAATACAAAAATAGTTTATTATATAAAAAAAGCAAGAATTAATGTTCTAACTCTCTTTTCTTATTGTCCTACTATAAAAGAATTCATAGATTACAAAAAGAGGAGACAATTTGGATTAGATAATGACACATATTATAGCTCAGATTAATATATACGACATATAACCAACTGTGTTTTGTTATTCTTTCAATTCAAAATATTTTGAAAATATATTAAATGTTTTACCAAGCAGTAAATCTTAAAGATTTAAGTGGAAATATTTAGAAAATTCTCTAAAATGTAGACTTTATATTCCATAATGTTTCTAACATTTTCAAAAAAGAAATTAAAAGTACGTGGTTGTTATTTGTAAAGAATTACTTTTTGGCTTGTGAAGGATTTAATAGCAGGGTATAGTGTAGATAAAATATTTTTGTAGAACTACTATTTTCAAGGTATATCTGGAGGATTTTTGGACAATTATGTAATAATAGAAAGGAATGACTTTAGCGGCCATCGCAACAACAAAACTTAATGAATGGGACTTAATTGAGCCTATAAGCTTCTGTAAAGCTAAGGACGCAACAAGTAAAGCAAAAAGACAACTTTCAGAATGGGAAAAGATATTTTCAGGGTATGAATCTGACAAAGAGTTGATAAGTAGAATCTACAGAGAACCCAAATTAATCAACAATGAAAAATAAATAATCCCATCTACCCCTGGAAAATAAATATATAAAAGAACCTTCTCTGTTGTAGACAGATTAATGGCTGTCGCATCCCCTATTGGCCCCCATGGCCCTGGACTCGATTGTTGCAGGAAGGAACCAGACATGACATTGATTAGAAGTACAAGCTTGCAGGAGGCGGGCTAACCTTGCTTGCAGGATAGCCCGGAGCAACCTCCACAGTAGCAGTAGCCTTTTATTGACAGCACAAGACAGGTGAGGGGAGTGTTAGACAATGAATGCCTGCCTAAGGATCGCCATGGGCTCCGGATCTCTGCAAGGTTCACCTGTGTTCGAATAGCCTGAGGTTCCATTCCCCAGCTGCAAATCATCTTGCTCAGAGGTCTTCTGGCTCTTGGCGTCCTCTACAGCTAACAAATATTTTAAAAAATGCTCATTGTCCCTGATTGTTGGAGAAATGCAAATCAAAACCGCCCTTAGATATCACCTAACCTCAGTGAGACTAGCCCACATCACAAAGTCTGAAAGCTTCAAATTCTGGCGTGGATGTGGAGAGAAACAAACACTTTTACCCTGCTGGTGGGAATCCTCAAAGAACTCAAATTAGATCTCCCATTTGATCCTGCAACCCCATCACTAAGGCTCTACCCAGAAGGGGGAAAAATAATTTATCATAGGGACATTTGCACTAGACTGTTTATTGCAGCTCAATTTGCAATCATCAAAACGTGGAAACAACCTAAATGCCCACCAACCCAGGAATGGATTAAGAAGCGGTAATATGGTATATGTACACCATGGAATATGATTCAGCCATTGAAAGAGATGGAGACTTTACATTTTTTGTATTAACCTGGATGGAGATGGAACACATTCTTCTTAGTAAAGCATCACAAGAATGGAGAAGCAAGAATGCAATGAACTCAATTCTAATAAGAAGACAGTAGATGATCTAATGCAAGGTGTGGGTAGGAGAATGAGGGATTGGAGAGAAGGGAGTAGGAAGTGGGGATGGGAGTTATGGTGTATGTCACACCTCTTGGGGGCAGGACACAATTACAATAGATTTTACCTAACAAACGCAATCAGTATAAGGTAATTCCTTGTAATCTCAATGAATCCCAAACCAGCACATTGTACCCCTTGACTGCACTAATGTACACAGATACGATTTACTAATAATAAAAATAAATAAATAAAATTTAAAAATAAGTAAATAAAATGCATACTGGATTTCAAAGACAGTGTGATAAGAAAACACAAATATAAAGTATCTCCTTTCTATTTTTATATTACTTAGTAAAATAATACCATTTTGTATGTGTTGGATTAAATTGGTCATATTAAAATTTAAAAATGAAAGGAATGAAAAACTATTTCTGTAGTTCAAGGAAAACCTGTTAAATGTATAATCGTTCTTTGAATAAAGTCACTTTTAATAGGCTTATTACATTCTCTAACTTAACAGATTTTATCATTGTGTCAATGATCCAAATATGCCTATTTTTTAATGTGGAAATATATGTTACTTTTTCGTTTTCTTTTGAATTTTAGAGCTTTCTTTTCTTTTTTTTTATTAAGTCATATACACATAGATCATGAATATATTTGTGCATATGTGGGGTACAATGTGTTGATTTTTATACAATTTGATGTGCTTACATCAAACTAATTAATATAGATTTTGCCTCATTTACTTGATTATTGTATAGATTTGACTTGTACCCTTGCAGTATGCTCCATAGGTGTGGTCCCACCATTTACCCTTCCTCTATCAAAGCTTCCCCCACCCCAAAATGCTCATCATCTTTAATCATCAGAGAAATGCAAATCAAAACCACTTTGAGATACCATCTAACTTCAGTAAGAGTAGCCCGCATAACAAAATCCCAAAACTACAGATATTGGTGTGGATGTGGAGAAAAGGGAACACTTCTGCACTGTTAGTGGGAATGCAAGCTAATACATTACTTTTGGAAAGAAGTTTGGAGAACACTCAGGGATTTAAACCTGCTGTTTGATCCTGTAATTCCTCTACTATTCCTATACTCCTAGTAGACCAAACATCACTTTGCAAAAAAGGTGAAAATTTTTTAATGTGCTTTTGTTTTTTGTTTGCTAATATTTTGTTGAGAATTTTTCCATCTATGTTCACAAGGATATTGGGCTGTAGCTTTCTTTTTCGGTTGTGTTCTTTCCTACTACTGATAGTAGTTTCATAGAATGCATTAGGGAGGATTCCCTCCTCAATTTATGGATAATATTTGGTAAAATTCATGCTGGTTCTTGTAAGTATGGTAGAATTCAACTTTGAATCTATCTGGTCTAGGTTTCTTGATGTTGTTGAGAAATTCTTTATCAGTGTGTCCATCATGCCACTTATTATTGATCTGTTCAGAATATCTATTTATAGATATCTATTCTAATAGAATAGAAATTTTTCTATTTCCTCTAAATTTTCTAGTTCATATGAGAAGAGGTCTAGTATTAGTCACAAATGGTATTTTGTATTTTTGTGATATCAGTTGTAATGTTTCATTTTAAAAATTTCTGATATAACTTATTTGAGTCTTTTCTTTTCTATTTCTGATTATTCAAGGGTCAATCAATCTTGTCTAACTTTAAAATAAACAACTGTACATTTCTTTGATCCTTTGTATTTGGGGGGCAATTTGCTTATTTGTTTCCATTTCTTTTAGTTCTTCTCAGATCATTGTCATTTCTTTTCTTCTGCTAGCTTCGAGTTGAGTTTGTTCTTCTTTTTCTAGTTGACTAAGTTGGAATACTAAGTTGTTAATTTGAGAACTTTTCTTTTCTTTTTTTTTTTTTTTTTGAGACAGAATGTCACTCTGTCATCCAGGCTGAAGTGTATAGTTCACTGAAATCACAAACCTCCGGGTTCAAGAAATTGTCTTGCCTCTACTTCCTGAGCAGCTGGAACTAGAGGTATGCACCACCATACCTGGGTAATTTTTTATATTTTGTTGAAATAGGGTCTCTTGTTCACTCTGGTCTCAAACCTCAAGTAATTCTCCTGCCTCAGCCTCCCAATGTGATGGGATTATAGGAGTGAGTCACCATGACTGACCTTTTCTGTATTTTTGAAGTACATTTAAAGCTATGAACTTCTCCTGTAACATTGCTTTGTTTAACATAGATTTCAGAAGCTTATGTTCTCTTTGTTGTTCAGTTTGAAAAATCTTTTGGTTTTCATGTTCATTTTGTCATTGACTTATGGATCTTTCAGTTGCATATTATTTAATTGTCATGACTTTGTGTAAATTTGAGATTTCCTCTTGGGATTAATTTCTAGTTTTATTCCACTGTGGCCTAAGAAGATGCATGGTATGATTTCAACTTTTCTAAATTTTCTGAGACTTGTTTTGTGCTTAACATATGATGAATATTGAAAGATCTCCCATGTGCTAATGAGAAGACTGTATATTCTACAGTTTCAGGGTAGAATGTCCTGTAAATATATGTTAGGTTCATTTGTTCTAGAGTCTCACTTAAGTCCAATGTTTGTTGATTGTCTGCCTTAATGATATATTCTGTTCTGTTGGTAGAGTTTTGAACTCCCTGGCTCTTAGAATGCTGCTGTATCTTTCTTTTCTTAGATCTAGTAGAATTTGCTCTATAAATCTGGAGCTCCTGAGTTAGGTGGATATATATTGAATTGATATGTTATCATTATGTAGACAACTATCTCTGTCTTTTATAACCATTGTCAATTTAAAGTTTATTTTGTCTGTTATGAGAATAGCTACTCCTGCTCACTTGTGATTTCTATTTGTGTGGAATAGTTTTTCTATTCCTATACCTTGAAACTATGTGAGTCCTTGTGATTTAGATGGGTTTCTTGGAGACAGCATATACCTCAGTTGAGGATTTTTATTCATTCGGCCGCTTTATACCTTTAAGTGGAACACTAAGTCCAGTCACATCCCGTGTTAGTAATGACATGTGCAATGTTGTGAGAAAGTATAAACAATCTGTGATCATCCCCTAATTACTTTCCTCCTTCATACTTTCATAATTTAACTGATGTTATTAGCATTTATATTTATCCCATGCCCATACCAATACTTGTTAGTATATTCATATATACAGAGTTTTGGTTTGTTTGCTTTTATAAAAATAAAATGAATCTTTTTTATTATCACTGGATTTTATTATTTAAAATATATTCTTTCTTTCCTCCACATAAAAAAAAAAAAAAGAGGGGAGAAGCCAAAAGTCTGACTACAAGCTGCTCACATATGCACATGTTGCTTTCAAGGAAAGGGTTAAGAGTTGTAAATATGTATTCACCTACAGATGGATTGTTTTTGAGAAAGCACTGTGAATTATCAAAAAAGCAACTGGAGACATCTAATGTGAAGGACAGGGCGGTAGAGTGATTTGCTTGGCAAGATTGGATGGTACCTGGGGAAACATCCACATGGGAGAAGGGTACAAGGCGAGACCCTGAGGTTTATGCTGCCCTTGAAGACACTACAATCCAAGGTGGAAGGGGAGCCCCTTACCACAGCAGACCTCCAGCATGATTAGGAAGCTGCATGGAGACTGTGCAACAGCATTGCACCAAAAAACAGGCACAGCAGAGTCCCACTGTCTGCTGATCCAAGGTAATTACATCTGATGTCATTTTGATTTCTCAGCTTAAGTGTCCAGACTGCACGGGAATTGGCCCCACAGAAGCCACCTCCCCATCACTCCTGTCAGGACCAGGAGGGAAGACAAGGATAGGTGCTCTTGCATACCCCATAACCGAGGACTGTGTGACCCAGCCACTTGGGCATCTAAGCAGAACACTTCCACCTTGGACCTTATAGTGTTGAAAGGATTGGAGTTTCATTTTCAGTCAAGAAGACTGCCAATAGGTAATTTTTTATTCTGAAAAACTAAGTTTCAAAAAAGAAGGAGAAATATAGTCTTTCTCACACAAGCAAACACACACTAAGGGATTTTGTCATCACTAGAACTGTCCCACAGGAAATGGTTAAAAGTACACTATACATGGAATAGAACATACTGTCCCTGCCAGTATAAAAACACATGAAAGTTAAAGCTCACAGCTCCTTTAAAACAGACCTGCAAGGTATCCTAAAGTGGAGACTTGAAGGCACACAGGAAAACTGTCCTCACGAAGCTATTAATCACCTCCTTAATGTTATAAAGATTAATTATAAAGTCCTAGAATACCATAATTTTCACACTGATATTGGGAATGATTATGTTGTATCATCACTTTTACTCTAATTGTACTAGAAAACCAAGCCAGTGTAATTGAAAAGAAAAAAAAAGCTATGAGGATTAAAGAAAATAAAAATGCTTTGCTGAATATATGATTTTGTGTGCAAATATTTAAAAAAAAATTATAGAAGCACTCAAATGTCCACTGATGGATAAATGGATAAACAAAATGTAATGCATAAATACAATGAAATATTATTTGATTTTAAAAAGGAAGCAAATTCTGACACATTCTACATTATAGGTTAACTTTAATAACATTAAACTAAGTGAAATAAGCCAGTCACAAAAAGCCAAATACTCTGTAATTCCATTTATATGAAATACATAGAATAGTCTTATTCATAGACAGAGGTAAGGAAAAACGGGAATTTTCTATTTAGTTGGCATGGATTTTTCAGTTCTGCACAATGAAAAGAAAATGAGAAAAGTAAAATTTTTTTTTGAGAAAAATAAAACTTTTATCAAGCCAGAGATTGATAGAAGTTATAATTGACAAAGATTTTATCAAATAATAAATAAAAAGCAGCTATAAACCCATAACAAAAAGACATAAATCCAATATTAAAATGGGCAAAAGACTTGAACAGGCACTTAAAAAAAATCCAAATAGTCAAGAATTGTGTATGTATACATATATACACACACAATACATATATATATACACATACTTATATTGTAATGTTGAAAATATCCCTACTCTATGACTCAACAATTCACTCCAAGGCATATAACCATGGAAATGCATATATAAGCACATATTTCTGTAAAATGCACATATATAATATACGTGTGTATTTGTGTATATATTTAATAAAAGATGAAAGACATTTTCAAGTTAAAAATTTGGAACAATCTAAAGGTTTATCTACTTTAGAATGGATATATAATTCATGTACTAGAACTTTGTAAAGTAGTGAAAATAAGTGAACTATTGCTACACAAAATGGTGTAGATGAATGTCACAAATACAATGCTGAGCAAAAGAAGTCAAAGCCAAAAATACATTCTGTATGATTTCATTTATAGGAAGGTCAAAAATAAGCAAAACTAAATTATGAGGTTAGATGTCAGCATCATAGTTAACTTAGGCAATAACAGAGGTAACAATAGCTGGAGGTGACCTGAAAGAAGATTCCAGGATGCTAATAATATTCTAGTTTTTGCCATACACATTGGTTACATTGCTGGCAACTTGGGACTTACTCTTCAACCTATACACAGTAATGATAGGTGTACTTTTCTGTAAGTATAATATTATTTAATAAAAATATGCATTCATATAAAAGAAGAATTTATCCTTGGAGTAGAGATAAAATATATGTGGATGATGGCAATTCTGAAAAGTTAGAACTGGAGACAACACTCTAATTATATGTAGTGTATAGGAATTTCAAGATAGATCATGAGTGGAAAAATAGATAAAAGTTAACTTAAGAAGGGTCAGTACACTATTACATGTATAGCAGTATATACAAATAATATTTCCTTCTTTTGCCAGTTAAGTACACAAAATCTCAGAGCAGAATTTTAAATGGAAATACAGGCAACTCACTTCTCACAATCTCTATGCAGCAATTCATCAGCTGATATGCTAAATTTTACATTTTACATATATGTACATGAATGGCACATTTTCTTATAAAACTCCATTAGTTATAAGGAGCCATCCAGAAGTCACAGTATGACAAAGTCCAACTTTCTAAATTATTAAATGTGAACAAAGAAAAAATGTAAAAGAGCTCTGAGGTACTGGAATATTTAAAATTGAGGCAGTGTAGAGCAATAAATAGCCCAAGCTCTGAACCCTAGCAGCTGTGATGCCTTAGCCAATTTTGCTATCTCTACTAGTTGTCCAGGTATAAAGAATCTTATTGTCAATAAAAAGGAAAGGAATATATGTGAGATATGGAGTAAGTGTGCCATTCATGTGCCATTCACGTTCATGTGCAGATATTAGGGAGGTGCATCCACAAGTCTTTATTAGTTGTGAAAGTTGAGGTAGAGCATAAATTTAAAAAGTATTCTGAGATCTTTTCAGCTGATAATTAGTACAATTTGTTAATAACCAAAACAATTAGTATTTATAAAAAAGACAATAATTTGGCAGGTTCTCAGGTTGGAATCATCTAGTTGACTCAAAAAATTATATTTATTGACCATCTTTGAGCTGGTGATAAGAGCTCAAATTTTTGTATTCTTTCATATGGAAAAAATAGGTAAAACAATGGAATTAAATATGTTCTGTGAAAGAAAATAAAGCTAGACATGAAGATACACACACACACACACACACACACATGCACACCTGCTACATATATAAGGAGAGAGAGTGAGGCCAGGAGAGAGAAATAATTGAAATCAATAGCTTGGGAAATTAATGGAGGCTACATTCTGCCCACCTATAGACACCTTAGTGATCTGTGAATGATACATTGCTGTACACAAAATTATGCTTAACAGATATGAAATTTATAGAAAATTTGATCAGAGTTATTCTTATCTTTTAGTCCATACCAGGCTAACATGATGAATTGGGAAACTAAAGAGAGAGACATTGCTGGTGGCAGGCTGAGAGAAGTGAAAATCAATAACAAGAATGAAACTCCCTCATTCTGTAAAATTTGGATTCAGTCAAAAGTCTGCACTTAAGGACCCAGAAGGCCACACGTGCCCTGTGGCCACAGGAACACACACACACACACATTTCATATTTCGGCACTTAGTAATCAAAGTTCAACTTTAAAATTTATTAGTAGAGAATACTGGATTTCCCAACAATAGTAGATAGATATTGTAGCACTTCAAATAGCATAACAATTGAAATATTATCACCAATCTTGTGCTTTAAAATGGATAATCTTTTCTATAGAACAAAATGACATAGTTAAAAATATTTTCTTTTCCTCAAGCATTATGGTAGGTTATATTGCATGATTGATATATGTATAAAATATGTGTATATAACATGTTGTATATTATCTTGTAAAATGCTTGAAAATAGGTAAAATATAACTAACCCTCTTCCCTTTATTACTTCTTGATCATTATCTCGTAGTCTCACAGATTCATTAAAATTATACAAGAATTTGAACTTTATTTTTTTACTCTCAGAGTCCCATGATTAATAAGCATGAATTTTATTTATCATTGAAGATATTTTTCCCCAATAAATTGTTCAACTCTTGACATTTCATCAAAGGCTATGATTTCTATCTCTTCTGTCATCCTGTTATTTTCCTACATCTCATCTTCTTCATTTATAAAAGAGGTAAGATTTATTTGGAATTATTAAAAACATGGATCATAATATGGAAAAACTATGAGGTCATAAATTAAAATGTCTCCAAGAAAAATGTTTGACCTAGATTGAAAGTTTTCTCTATAGAGAAATGTGCCCACATTTTTGCACTCTGTTAACATTGCATTGCTATAAAAAGTCAGACTAACGAAATCCCAGCAGAATATGTACATTGCCCCAGTTGCTAAGGTAGCCCCTTAAAATCCTCTAAATAGAAAAAAAAAATTAAAAATATATTCTCTGAGGGCAGAGAAGTTAAGGTTCTCTTGAGGCTTTCTAAGAGTATTTTTCGGCAGCAATAGATAACTATATGGAAAATACCTTGGATCTAAACTGAGACTGAGTCACAGGTAAGTAATTGACCAGCATAAATGAAATTAAAAGAGCATAAAATAAATTCTTCTGAAGTTCTTGTTAGGTGTCCACAAGGAAGAGTAGCCTCAAGGAGAACTAAAAATGAGGAAATTAAACTATATTGTCATATTCATCCCTTAGGGTAAATTCATGTTGAGACAGAAAGAGGCTGGGAATAATTTGCTCACTATACAATTTTTCTTACTCAAACTTTATCTTTCTGCTGGGGTGACCTTTGAAAGTATAGATTTATTATATAAGAGCCTTAAATGCATAGAGAACAAATTTTAGAAGAAGATTAAATTACTCTTTATTTGAGATGCATAAACTATCTAAGTATATATTATTTAAAGAGGAAGCCACTGGATGTCATTGTAATGCCATGAAATTTGGTTTCATAAATTAAACATTTTTTCTGTAAATGTGATAGCATTAAGTTCAACCTTTATCATCTAAAACATCATCAAACATATGCTTCCAAGATTTGTTTTGTTTGGTGGTGACAGTGATGAGATATTCACTAAAGGATTGAAATATCCTATAATAATGATAATCATAGTAATTATTACTATTATTTTAGACAGGGTCTTAACTCTGCTGCCTGGGCTAGAGTTCCATGGTGTCATCATAGCTCACCGAAACCTCAAACTTCTGGGCTCAAGTGATCCTCCTGGCTCAGCCTCCCAAGTAGCTGGGACTGCAGGTAGGCACCACTGTATCCAGCTAATTTTTCTATTTTTGGTAGAGACATTGTTTTGCTATATTGTCTCAAACTCCTGACTTCGAGCTATCCTCCCATCTCAGCCTCTCAGCCTTCCAAAGAGCTAAGATTACTGGCTTTAGTCACTACACCAGGTCTAAATATCTTATATAATTCACACTGTTTCTATTTGATTAATCATACAAGTAGAGTGAAAAATATTTTATGACCTTCCTGTTACTATACTTAGGGTATTTAAGTAAAATTAGTTTATTTTACTAACTAGTGAATGAGCATTTTATTAACTAAGACATTGCAATTCACTAGAACCAGAGAAATAATGAGGATTTGGGGTCCAGCCCATGGGACAAGTTCACCTTTCTTAGGGCTACTGGAAATAAATGATTGAGGCGGACTGCAGGCATTCACATACTGTACCTGCTAACAAAGTTTATCCTTTACTACTGTAGAATACCTCATTCAGAGTAGCAAGTTTTCAGAAAAGTTTCTGATTAATCCTATCGTTTAAGAAAAAGTTTAACAAGACAAATGGAATTAGTCACTTTTCTATCTAGTTCAAAATTTTGTTTCTGACAAAAGCACCGATGATCTTTGTTATATCTGAGGTCAGACCAGAAAGCTTAGGTATTAGGAAAGTGACTTACCCCAGTCTCTGGTAGCCATATCTCCTTTTTAGGACCCATAATAAATCTATTATTTATTAATCTAAACAAATTTACAAATGTAAATGCAATGAAACCAGTGTTCTACCAAGATTCTCTGTAAGCAAATGGACCCCATGGTCAAAATTTAAAAATCAGTGATAGTCCTTGAAGCTTTTGGGACTTCATAATGAGCTTTATTAATGTCAAAGTCTCTGAGAAGTCTTATCTATATAAGTTCATTATACATTTGTTGCATTTTAATTCCTATCACATTTCATCAGTTCTAGTATGTCATCTATTACAGCACATCTTTAATTTATTACTAGATTTTCTACATTAAAACACCATATTAAATATATACCCACAGTTATCAACTACCATAATACTTATTTCTAGATCAGAATAGCACTTTTTTCTTTAATAGAAGCATCAAAGTTTTAACTTTCACATTCTAAAATAAAGATGCATTTGAATCACCCTGGGGATGCAGTTGTAAGTTTTTTTCCTACAAGATGATGCCCCTTCATCATCTTTAGTTTTAACATGCTTTTTCAAAGACTGGTTTTTGAGGGTGCTATTTGGGTATTTTCTTTCTATCAAGCTCAATTCCGAAAGCTTTTGTGAACGTTTGTTATTTTAATCTTACCATAAAATACCATTAAAAAATACAGATCACTTTATAGCTTTTTCTTAGATAACTGGTTCTCAAATTTTAGCATCAGATACACCTGAAGGTTTTGTTAAAATGCAGGTTGATGGGCCTTACCCTCAGAGTTTCCAATATAGAAAGGGGGATGGACCTCAAGAATTTGTATTTCTATCAAGTTCCCAGGTGATGCCAGTGCTGTTTGAGGGACCATACTTTGAGAACCAGTGCCTTGGATCTTTTGTAAATGATTTGTTCAAGCATCTGAAGGTGGCTAGCAATACTCTAGGGAATAATAACTGTGTTGTAGCACTTTATGCTAAGCTTATTTTTTAGCTGATTCAGATGAGTTGTCTATAGAAACCATTAAAAAGTATGGATTAGTTGTAACTAGAAATCTTTTGCATGAATATTTGAGAAAATTTTCCTGTGCAAAAAAAATCTTAAATTCACTTTTAATGCAAACATACTTATATATTTGGGAAAGAAATTATATACATTATATACATTTTTATGTGATTTATGTTTTAAAATGATAAAAGGTGATAAGAACATTAATATATTAATAATAAAGTAATAATGCTATTATTAATGCACAATGCTAATTAATAAATAGCATCAAATGAAGCATCTCATTTTAAAAGTGATGTTTTGGAATTAAATATCTTTAATAGCTTTAGCATAGGCAGTTTAAATTTGTGGCATATTTAAACAATATTTCTCCATTTCTTATTAGGTTAAATTTGAAGTTCATTTCTTTTCTTTATTGAATATCTCCACTGAAGCACTGAATGCCACACAGAACCTCCTGAAAATCAAACTTGAAAAGCTGGAAATTTGTCACCTGATTGATATTCCTTCATGATGCATAGAATAGATCATGAGTTCTTTGAGAATTCTGTGATCTAGTTAGAGAAATTTGGCAATGTCTACTGTCTTTAATTGCATTTCCTAGTATGTGACAACCAAATATTTTGGATATGTCTCAATGAGAAAGTGAAACACAACTTTATTTATCTGTGAGTATCTCGAATTTTGAAGTTCTGAAAATCTCTTGGTTGTTCCTTCACAGGAAAATATAGAAATATAGTCTTTTTCCAAGGATGACTGTTTAAATCTCATAGTTGTATTTCAATATTCTTTTCGTTTCATAACTTAATTACAATGAAACTTTAAAAGGACATTTTAAATGACTTTTGAGAGTATGAATATGAATATAAACTTCAAGTGATTTTTCCAGTGCTAATAACTCAGATTAGGTTGTAATCTCTTTTATGCACATCTGACACTGTACAGCCACAAGCAATGGCATAATGCTCACATCTGTCAAGAGACTAGCTGAAAAGATATAAGAAAATGTATATACATAGGTGGTATTTATAAAACAGAAATAGTGATCAAATTGATGTAAGTCATTCTTAAAATTTCAGTGATTGTTAAGTACGTGTTTGTGTACTCTGTTGTTGCTTTTTCACTTTGTGTCTTTTTTTATTGTTTCAGTTTCATAGAAGGTATAAAGAATTAGGTTACACTGATTACGTTTGTCATATAAAGTCCCTCTTATAATTGTGTCCCATCCCCAAGAGGTGTGTCATACACCATTACCCTTTCCCTGTTCCCTTGTTCCCCTACCCTCCACTTTGAATTTGTTTTTATTAAATCATAAACACATAGATAATGTATACATTAATGCATTTATGGGGTACAATGTGCTGATTTCATATAGAATTAGGAATGCTTACATCACACTGGTTAATATATATCTCATCTCGTTTACTTAATTATTGTGTTAAGACATTTATACTCTATACTAATAGATCCGACATGTACCCTTGCATTATGCACCATAGGTGTGATCCCACCCTTCACCCTCCCACAATCTGACCTCTCTCCCAATCCTCCCCCCCATCCTCCTTCATCTTCGGCCATAGTTGTGATCTATACTTCACATGAAAGTGTGAGTGATTGTAAATTGGTTTCATAATAGTACTGAGTATACACTGGATATTTTTTCTTCCATTCTTGAGATACTTTATTAAGTAGGATGTGTTCTAGCTCCATCCATATAAATGTAAAAGAGGTAAAGTCTCCATCTTTTTTAAGGCTGCATAATATTCCATGGTATACATACACAGTTTATTCATCCATTTATGGGTCGATGGGCACTTGGGCTTCTTCCATGACTTGGCTATTATGAATTGAGCTACAGTGAACAATCTACTTCAAATATCTTTGTTATAAAGTGATTTTTGCTCTTTTGGATATACAGTTAGTAGAGGAATTGTAGGATCAAATAGCAGGTTTATTTTTAGATCCCTGAGTATTCTCCATACTTCTTTACAAAAGGGACATATTAGCTTGCACTCCCACCAGCAGTGCAGAAGTGTTTCCTTTTCTCCACATCCACACCAACATCTGTAGTTTTGGGATTTTGTTATGTGAGCTGCTCTTACAGGAGTTAGATGACATCTCAAAGTGGTTTTGATTTGCATTTCTCTTATGATTAAAGCTGATGAGCATTTTTTTATGTATCTGTAGATATGCACCTATCATCTTCAGAGAAGCTTCTGTTCAAGTCCCTTGTCCACATGAAATAGGATTATTTTTTCTTTTCTTATTAATAAGTTTGAGTTCTCTGTGGATTCTGGTTGCCAAACCTTTGTCAGAAGCATAACCTGCAAATATCCTCTCCAATTCTGAGGGCTCTCTGCTTGCTTTACTTACTGTGTTCTTGACTGTGCAGAAGCTTTTTAGTTTGATCAGATCCCAATAATGTATTTTTGTGTTGCTTCAATTGTCCAGGGGGTCCTCCTCATAAAGTATTCTCCCAGGCCAATTTCTTCAAGTGTTTCTCCTGCACTCTCTCCAAGAATCTTTATAGTTTCATGTCTTAAGTTTAAAT